>BMAC01000245.1:358216-375862 GCA_014905375.1 Phtheirospermum japonicum
CAAGGTAGATGATGAAATTCTTAGAAGCTTTTGAAAACACACGAACATTGCCCATGTTCTCCTTTACAAAATTTATCTTTAATTTGTCACCTGCAACAATTTATTTTGGCGCCGAAAATCCCCCACATATCCATATCCATATTCCACTCCACGACAGTTAACAGAAAGTAAAATTCTTTCCCCTAATTTTAGGTTTTTACGGATTACAGGGGAATTTAGGATTGTTCAGAGTGATTAATCAACAATCCTTACTAAAATAGACACAGGTGTGAGGTATATGGCAAAGAACTTGACATATGCGTGCTCACGATTTTAGGAGTCGACAAAAGTGGAGAGGTTGAGACAAGCTTGACGTGGCAAACTCAAGAGTTTGATACAGAAAGGTTGTCGAATTTTTAATGCCATAGTTAAGAAACTTGATTAATGTTATACGATTACTTTATTTATTTTATGATAATTATAATAGCTTTATTGGTTCTATTTTCTTATTATGATAATTTAATTAATAAAACTACATTTATTATTACTTACTTATACTGCTTTATTGAAAAGTGATAACTTTATTAGTTTTAGTTTTTATTTATTATGGTAATATAATTAAGAAAAGTAAATTAATTATGTACAATTACTTTAGTTATTATATTGAAAATTTATTAGTTGTACTTTTTTATTATGCTAATTTAAACTAGTTATTTTAAATACTTCTTTTCCAGTTGCAACCTTATAAATAGGCTCCACATAACACATAAAATACATAACAAAATGATAAATGCAATTCTTCATATAATTCCAAGAAAAATCAAATCAAATCAATACATAATAAACATGCCAAAATATACAAAAATATATATACAAATAAAAATGCATATCAAATATAAAAATAAAAATAGATATTGGAACTAGGGGGATGCATGGATGGAGGGAATAAATGCCAACTCTAAAAAAAAATTAATATATGGAATTGTATTCAAAAATAAATAAAGTTCATCTATTTTTCAATTCGATCGTTTGGGATTTTCAATTGATTCAATTCAATTTAATGGAGTCGGTGATTCTTTTCTTTTTTTCATTATTAAAACTCTAAATCACACTAAATGAATTTAAATTAAATAAAAATAATTAATATTTATATTACATCAATAATCGCACTATATGAAATTGAGATTAACTAAATATGAACTATAATAAAATTAACATATTAAATTGATAATTTTTAACATCTTATTGAGTTAATTGTGTAAAATATAATGATTGGGTAATAAATATGAAAATTAAAATTCATATATGTGCAATATAGAAATATAATAATATAGAAACATAAATATAATGCGTCAAATACTATCATATTAAAAAAATAACTTCCTACCAATCAAATATGATTTTTAAGTTTTTTTTATTGTATATCTAAATAAACTATGCAACCAAATTTACATAAATAAATAATATATGTAAGACTTTGTGAATTTGAATACATACTAAACTATTCATTAAGTTTATCCGAGCATGTTCAATTTATTTAGACAGGTATTCATCATTATACATGTTGTGATTGTGTTATATCTGTCGCATTAGGAAAATAAATTATGTTTAAGTTGATATGGAACTTTTGCATTGTCAATATGACTTTTGCATTACCAAGAAAAATTACATGTTGTTTTTCAAAATTTACCCATTTATTTTAATTTCTCTAAATGCACTATTATGACATTTCCAAATCAATAATTATAACATTAAATACCATTCTTAACAAGCGTTAAACACCTAATCACGACAGAGGGCGTATCATAAATCCTTGATTCACCCACAATTATCTTGTACTCTTGCGGCGTAATTCGAAGGTGTTTCATGGGCCAAGCAATAAACTAATTGCATTAGCTGATTTGGTAAATATTTGGTAAATTCATTCGATGTAAGTGTAACATTATTAATTTATTAATGTAATATAATAACTTAAAATACTCAAGTCACGATTTGGTCTACACGAGCAAATTTAAAATAAATTGGCGATAATGATAAAGTAAATTAATTAAATATATAAAATTTAATTTAAATAATTTTTTATCTATTGAGAGTTGATATAATAAAATAATAACAAGGATCAAGAAGTTATAAAATATAATAAAATAAATATTTAAATATTTTAAAATAGAAAGTAATATACTCAATTAATGTTATATTATAAAAAATCTCGAAAAAAATGTTTTGTAAAAATATAAAAAGTTACTACAAAAATGAAAAAAGAAATACCAAATAAATGAGGCATCGTATTAAAATTTTAATTGAGGGCCTTTGTATTCTATTTTACTATAGTTATTTTTTTTTAAATCATCCCAGTAATTGACTCGAGATAGTCACTAAGTAATTAAACACCAAGTCATCGAGTCATAATATTAAAATTTATATATACATTTCAGTTTATAGGAAAGTAATTATATAACCAAGAGTAATAAATCATTGATGTGTGGATTTCTAACGTTAAATACTTAAAGTCATAGGAATTTATCACAAATTATTAATATACAAACGTTCATAAATAACTATTTAGTTAAAAAAGTTTAAAATAATGTATTGAATTCTTTATATTATGCGATTATATAATTATTTTTTTGTTCTGCCCACATATAATTTTGATTTAAAATTTTAATCAAATAATTGTATAAAGTTATTTACCTTTCACTTATTTTCATAATATAATTTTTTAATTTTTTTAGGAAAATGAAAAAAAAAGAAGAAAAAAAAGTATCATTATCAAGTTGTGACACTTTTAGGGTCAAAGTATGGATCATCCGATTTTTACTCGAGTCACATATAGAAAATTGAAAATATGATGTTATTAGGTTTGTCCTTATTTCACTTAGTGTGGTCAACAAATAAAATTATGGAAGAAAAGACAAGTTCTTGTTACTAATTATATTTTTTTTTTCGTTTTCGTTGCATCAATTTTCTAGTTGTACTCATATTATCTTCTTTTTTTTTTTAGTTAACAAAATTTATAACGCCCCCCTAAAAAAACTACCTTAATAGTAAATAAAATAAATAAATAAATAAATAAATAAATAAAACTCTCACCTTAAATCTGCTTTCATATACATAAAATACAATAAAAGGAAGTCGACAAAAGAAAGCTCTAAACGAGTCAGTCTTCACCTTGAAAATCGAAGTCAACTTCATTCGCATTATCGTCGATATCTGAAAAGTTTGGTTTTAAAACAAACGAGAGCGTGAGCTAAAAGAGCTCAGTTAGATCAAGAACATGAAATTGCAAACTTTCTTTTGAAATATAAAACTGACAAGAGTTTAAGAAAATAACTTTCATAATATAATCAAAGCACTTGGTGTGCAAAACTATTCTCATATGTTTTATAAAATTCTAGCCAACAGCTTCAAAATTAAAATATTTTAAATTTAAATAAACAATAAATTTTCTCAAAACTAATCAATTGTCACATTTAGAACGAATATATAATGTTAATTTGTTTTTAAAAAATCAATTGAAACAGTTAACAGTTGAACAAACAGGAAACTCTATTTCATTCTAAAACAGTCAGTCAAATTATTGTGTGTGTGGGTACGGAACTCTAGAGGTGGCTCCCGCACGTAGCACTTAGCTCCCGAAGGACTCTAGAGGTGGCTCCCACGCGTAGCACTTAGCTTTCGAGCTAGATTAACTCACATAAACATAGAGTCAATGTCGATCAAACATGACCCATAAGTTTCCGCTCACCATGAAAGGTGACACTTCAGGCCGATGCCTTAATCTTCTTATCCCTCCCAGTAAGCTCGACGTCCCTTTAGCTATGGGATTCAAACCCAGGGTACGTCATATTCCGGAATATACCCAATCTACGACCCAAATCCTGTCGTTGTCTCCGACCCGACTAGGAAAAATGGGAATAGGTACCACGAGTAGTCAAGAAAGAACCATAGGCAACCTGCTCGATCAATTGCCCAAACTACTCGTGCCTGACAGACAGTGACAACGACAGAAAGACAGTAAAAATGACAGACAGACAGTAACCGTAACAGGCAGTAACAATCGATAACAGACCGTCAACAACAACAGTCGAGTTCAAATGATATCTTTGACATAAAATCATATAAGCACAAGCAAAAGGGAAATGCACACTTGCGTATTTTTCCTCAAAATACTATTTTTCAAAAGACTTATACAAACAGAAAATTATGTTTAAACAACAAGTGCTTTTGAATTGGAAAATCTCAAACTTTACAGTTAAAAATATTTTACTCGCAAATAAGCACAAACAACGCATTAAAATTTGACAATTTTCAAACTCTCCAGTTTAAGAAAGTTTTACTCACCTTCTTTGAAGTTCTTTCCACAATCAAGCATATAACTACGATGGCTTTACGAGGTTCCCGATCTAGTACATGAAATGCCTTGTCACTTCCAAATAAAAGCCCATGTACAGTTCTAAAATATAATATAATTATATTAAAGTAATATATATAAGGTCCTAAGGCACTTGGAAATGAAACTAATATAATTGGAAGCGGAATAGTACAATAAAGATGTTTGGCCTCGATTCTTGAAATTTGAAGTTCAAACGGTAAAATTGTAATTTTGGATACGTGTTACATAAGAGGATGTTATAACGAGTCTATGGTTCGAATTTGAAATCATTTGGAAGTCTTTTGACCCATTTCGACTCAAAAATAAGAAAGTTGTACGGTTTTAAAAAGTTAATAAAGTAATTGAGGTCAAAATAAAATTTTAAGAACTTTTAAAAGTTTGTTGGGTCAATCTACAGTTTCAAAATATTTAATTTGGGGTCAATTCGGAATAAGTCAAAACTTAATTTTAGGGGACTAAATTGAAACTTCAAAAGGTCAAATTGAGAATTTTAAAATTTTCAATTGAGTCCAAAACTCTATCTAATTCTAAAAAACATAACCCTAAACTTTTGACCCATTTCAATTCAGCCCCACAACTTTAATATAAAGTTTATTAAATTCCGATATTCCAAATGGCCAATATGGGGTTCCCGGCATCCGGCGGCTCGAGGCTCCGTTACTACTTATTCGACATCGGTTCTCAAAATTAAATATATAATCGAATACTACTCATATATACGAACAAATCGATATATAAAACAATAATTTCGGATCTGTCGTTTGCCGGAAATCAGTCGTCGAAGTTCGACGGCGCCGGCCCGAATTATGGCAGCGCACAGGAACTTCTCAGGTGTTTTGCTGATGATCCAGAGCTTCGATCGTCGATCCGGAGGTGGCGTTGAAAACTTTATGAAGTTGGCTATCTACAGTAAAAATTTCATAACGATCCGTTGGTTGGATATTGAGAAATCAACTGATAAAGTTATGCTTTCAAAGGGTTTGGTGTTGACGGAAAATGACAAAAACATTCTGTTGTGTGTTATGGCTAGCTTCCTGGCTGATCAAACAATTTCAGCAATTAATACAGGAAAGAGGCGGTGCTATATTGGGCTTGGGCTCAAGAAATTGAGCTTGATTTATGGGCTCAAATCATTAGGCTGGGCTCAAAGGTTTAGGCCTATTTAATTGAATAGGCTTAATGGATTTTGAACCCGATTTAACACAATGAGTTAAAATAAAAATATACTGTGTATATTTATTTCCACTACAAAATTAAATAAATAGAAATAAGAATTTCAAAATATCCAATATATATTCGAACAAAATATTATTATAATAAAACATTTCAATTGAAATGAAATAAAATAGTAATATAAGGAATAATCAAATTTATTTAAATAAATTATAAGAGTAAATAGACGGGGCTTCACAATCTCCCCTCCTTAAAAGAATTTGGTCCCCAAATCCCCTTTTTAGATCGTCCAAACAACTCTAATACTACACCATAAAACTTAAATCTAATAATCACTCTATCGAGATACAAGGTACAAATGATTGAAATGTGTACAACTGAA
This sequence comes from Phtheirospermum japonicum, assembly GCA_014905375.1. Taxonomy (NCBI): domain Eukaryota; kingdom Viridiplantae; phylum Streptophyta; class Magnoliopsida; order Lamiales; family Orobanchaceae; genus Phtheirospermum; species Phtheirospermum japonicum. Next base: position 364,144 of record BMAC01000245.1, read on the forward strand.
TATTATTTCAATCAAAGATGAGGTTGAAACAATTGTGTGATTCGGTCGAGAGTAAATATAACTTACATAAGAAAAAAATGAACAAATTGTGTAGTAACGAGTTAAATGACTTGTAAACCAAAAGTATTGATAAGTGTGACGTATAATGGAAAAGAACCTAGTAATTGAAACCGTAGTCAATATAGAATTTCGAACTTTAGACCTATCAAATAGGGAGAGTACGACAAAAGAGTCTTACCTATATAATAAAACAAGTCGGTGGCATCAGTACTTCGAAGGTAGCCAAGCGAAACAAATTTCTAATGGAAGCTAACAAGTGAGAATGATTCGAAGTTCTACCACAAACGAGCGTAAAGTGAGAATGAGATAGAAAGTTTGATATTTGATGAAGTGAAAGGTATGAAATAGTAAAGTCGTATAAGGTAAGAGTAAGTATAAGTTAGGATCTTTGTCCAAAGACAAAATTGACGAATAAAGTGATAATAAAACAAACAATGTAAAGTCAAAAGGTGTAGATATGTGATATATATATATAAGAAATACTCACATAAAAAATGAAATAATTAATAATTCAGAATTATTATAGAAATATCAATATCTAAGGAAAGCTTATACAGTTTGACCACTGATATGAACGTAAATTTACCCGTGAGAGAAAATGTTAGAAAGAGAAGTGATAGAAGCTTTAAGATAAGGTGTATAATTTCTGGAACATACAAATAGAAATGTTATAAATAACGAGATAACAAATAAGTTTTCAAATGGTAGAATAATCAAAAGTTTTCAGAATGGGTTGCAAATTATAGAGGGAATAACAACCAAAAATGCAACACCACTAATGTAGCAAATAAAACAAGTGAGTACTAACAACGGTGGAATGGTCAATTCCCTAGAATAAGTAAAGATAAACTCTTAGTATAAAAGAGGAATAAAATATAAGGGTGATTGAACAATGATGTGAGGTAAACAAAGTAAAATCGATTCCACCAAGACTGAAGATACACTCGAAAACAAAAGTGATTAATGTTGGGATTTGATGGTACCGTCGCGCAGCGGAAAATCAAAATTTTTTTAAATAAAAGGAATTTGAATCGTATTCAAATTGACGACGGCCCATTTTAAAATCAATTAATTTAAACAATGTTTTAAATTGCTTTATAAATGAAACAATTTGATTTTCATAAAATCGAACGAGCATGATAATTTCTATTTAATATACTAAACATATACATAACAATTATATATATATTTTAATATATTAATCATATATTTAAAATTATATATTATATATATTCAGCATGCATGCATACATTAACAACATATATATATATATATATATATATATATATATATAATACAGTACACATACATATATTTATAACATATATATATTCAGCATGCATGCATTTATATTATCTATATATATATCATACAGCATGCATATATCCACATATATATATATATATATGTATAACATACACAGTACACATACACATCTCATATATATATATGTATAACAGACACAACACACAAATATATCATATATATATGTATACCCACCACAGCATACTCATATATATATATACTTATACAAGGCAGCCATTGTATTTCACGGCGCAGCGAAGGAGCGACGCGGATGGAGCTCCGGCGACAAAGCGGCAGCAGCGTGGTGGGTGCTGTCGGGGAGCGACGACTCCGGCTTGACAGCAACCGTACGAAGACTACGGGCAGCGGCGCTGTCGGGGAGCACGGGATGGAACTCCGGCAACGAGGCGACGAGGCGCTGTCGGGGAGCGGGACAGAACGGCGGTGGCTGCGGCAACTTCTCGGGGACGGCAGCGACGCTGTCGGGAAGCAGCGAGGCGGAGTCCAGCACGGGAACGGCTGCGATAACTGCTCGGGGACAGCAGCGACGCTGTCGGGGAGCAACAAGGCGGAGTCCGGCGCGGGGACGGCTGCGACGCAGTCGGGTGCGATAGTGGTGGCGGAAAACGCAGCGTTCGTGTGGAGACGACGCGGCGTGATGGTTGATGACGCTACAGCGCGGGCTGCGACTGACTCACAGCGTCGCGGTAGTGGTGAGACGTCCACGACAGCGGCGGTCCGGTGACTTCGAAGCGGCGTGAGGTGTCTCCGACGAATTGGTGTCACACACCGTATAACCCGACGTCCTTACGACGGAGCACTAGATCCCACGAGGGATTGAAAACGACGGAGAAAAAAACGAGGACCGAACGTTTTCGGTGTGGTGACGGTCGGCGGCAGGCGACGACAGCCGGAGGTGGACGGGAGGGTGGCTAGGGTTAAACCTCTCAGTCTTTTTTGAAAAAAAATTTCACGTCTGTATCTGTTTCTTCAAAACCCTTCTTCTTATTAAAACATGTTTTTTTTTTAATTAAAACATAAGCCCAACCTTTAAGTGGGCTGGCCCAAAATTATAAAATAAACATTTTAATTATTTAATTAAAGGGCTCAAGGTAGTTGGGCCCAATTAAAAACAAAAACAAGTTTTTAATTTTAAAATAGTACCGGCCCAATAACTTTAAAGGGACTTATTGGGCCGACCCAATTTTAAAACAAATAGCCCATTGGAATTAGATCATTTCTCACAAACGATACCTCCGAAAAATATAACAATTATATTTTCGCGTCCATAATAATTTTCTCGTATTTTTCTCAATTCATAATCACAATTACGAACCTTAGATTCAATCATATTGACATCCAACTATGCTAAAATTAACAATTAATTTCTAGCTATCGTTTTCAATAATCAGGAAACACGTGGTGTGACCCTCAATGGTTCAGGTGTAAGCTAGCCGTGGGTTCACAACACATTGTGATTCGAACAACATTTTTATTCTTATATGAACTCGTCCCTTAGAGTCTCTGATTAAATAAAACTCATTTTACTTAATTACCGGTCAAACCAGAACCCAACGAATTATGAGAGGCGCCTAGCAACAATGCATCACAATTCCCTAGATACAAATGAAGTGCCTACAAGAACCTTGTGATATAGCTTATATGTACAGTACGATCCCTTCGCGATCTATGTCCCGATTGAACAAGAGGTATTGGTTCATCGAGACCTCTTTCTAGTTCAATAACTGTGTGTACGTTCTAAATTCAAGATAATCCGTTCGTGTGTGACTTAGAGAAACACATTTCTCTAAACACCCCACTATTAGCTCTGGCCAGAGACTCTGAGGATTTATCAACCATCAGAACACACAGGACATCCATGACTTATCATGCGTCCGAATCCCCTACTACCATGCACAGACTTCCCACTAAATTTCTGACTATGTGAACGTTGCCCCTTTTGATTGGCCTCAAAGAGACACAGAGACATGTCACAACATAGCCTGTCCTCTAGTGAAGTCACGGTGATGTCCGGGTCTTAAGGATTAATGTTGTACGCTATACCATAGAAATCATCTACTCGATGAGTGGGAACCACTTAGAGATTTCTAGGTGAGGGAGTGCAGTGAACTCATCTTATGAGCACCTACTTATGTATGTTGATGTCTAGACACCGTGACCGATGAGATGCGGTCCACATACACTAAGTACTAGTCTTAATGGGAAAGGCCTGTATCCTCATTATGGCGTAACCCTTTGACTAGGAACAAGTTCGATGAGTTACATTACGTGCTGGATTATCTCACGGTTCTGCTAGACCAATCCACCGTAATAAAGTAACTTCATCAGGACCATACCTATGCAACTAGCATAGGATAAAAGATATGGAATGCCAATAAGTATAAACGATATTATAACGAATAAAAACCAATTGTATTACTAGAAAATGGTCAGACCACAGCCATAAGTTGGCTTGTTGGTCACCTTATTCTAACAATTAAAACTTAAGTTCATTTCAACAGTGCATATGTGAACTAATATATCAGAGGAAGTCAACAGAAGACTTGGGTACAATGTGCATTTCGAAAAAAAATCAGGAAAAAAAAATAGTTTTGTTAAAGAGCTCCACAATCAGGAAAAAAAAATCTATCAAGTAGAGAAAAAAATACTATCAATGTTAGAGTACAAGAGAAACGAGTGGCAATATGGATGAAGACCTACAAAATTCAACAAAAGTCTCACATTAATAAATTCGAGAGTAGGTAAATAAAAGAACTTAATGTTCAGAAGATAATGTCTTAAGAGATTAAAATCTTCGTAAATATAAGTTGGTGTCAACTGCAATGAGTATGATAGGTTCACTATTCAATCATAATCCAATAAAATAATGTTATAGATTAGTACGAGTGATTTTATCACAAATTATGATGAATAATAGATGTCTAGGTTTACAACGAAGTATTTACCAAGAAAATGATTGAAAAGATAACAAGAAGGATTTGGAAGTGAAATTTCAGATATCTTGAATCGTCAAGTAGATTGGGATAAGTATTGAACATAAGTTAGGGTATCAAGTAAAGCTAGTTGACATCAGTCTCTCGAAGGTTCAGTGACAAATAGGTGATAATTATCATTCAGAATAATCAGGAGTTCGGATGAATTAAAGGCACATAACAAACATTGACACTGAGTGTAAAATAGTGGATCACTAAGAACGAGAGACAAGTGCAAGGTAGAACTTGTTCTAAACAAATGAAAGTTTGAAAAATAATTGTGAATGAAGACATCCAAAGAATTCAACAAGCTTGAAGCTCAAAGAGAAAACATTGGTAACAAATGACCCAACTATTTTCAGAGCATAGCTTGAAGGTCAAGAAATAATAGTGAGGTTCATGATCCCAAATATTTCATGAGAAAATCAATTAGTGACTTGTAGAATATTTAACATGCTAAGTCAGAGCTCGATAATGAAAGTCAGTCAGACAGAATAACTTCTTTTATAGTTATTCGCTATTGTAAAAGAAATACTCAAGAGTGTAAAAAAATAGAATTAAGATGTCCACATTTAATATGGACCAGTCATAAAATGCAAAAAGAAGCAATGCAAGAACTCCAATGAATAAGACAAATAAGATATGAAACTTGTTAGATTTTAGGTACAAAAGAGAGACAAAAACATGGATAGACCTTTCAAACTCAACATGAATCTCTATTCAATAAATTCAAGAGGAGGTATCAAAAATAACCTAATAATCAGAAGATAGTGTCATAGGAGATGAGAATATTAGAAACAAAATTTGATATTCAACGTAATGAATATGCAAGACTCACCATTCAATCGAGATCCTAGAAAATAATGGTTATAGAGTAGAACGAGTGATTACGTCATAAAACGAAATCGATAGAAGAACCTCTAAGTTTATAATGAGGTATTTAACTAGCAGAATGAATCGCAATATGGTTGATAAAGAAAGTTTTAAGAAGAGAGGTCAAACTCTCATTGGTTTACAAAAAGTATCACTATTGGACATTGAATACGAGGTATAAATCCAACTATCACAAAGAGAAATCAGTTAAGGGCCATCCATAACTAAATAGACTCATTTGTAAGGAAAATTATAAAATTATGATTCCTAACAGGATAAGTATTCTAATATTTAGAAGAATACAATAACGACTTGGATAATTTCCAGGTTTGTAATTTCGCAAGGAAAATAGATAAACTAGTGATAGTGTACCATGCGAAATAAGAGAGTTTAAGAAAAAATGTTTCACACTCAAGTGCATGATCCTCTATGAATGAGTAAGTTATTCACGAGGTAAAGAAGCGAGGTACTTGCTGAGAACGCAAAAAGGTAACTAAATTGAGGTGAACTAATTCTCATAAAAAGCTAATTGAAAAGCGAAAATACGAACAAGAAATAAATGACACATCGAGGAGATAAGTAGAAAAGATTGTGACTCCTGTCTACTCAAAGAAACGGAACAAAGTTGAAAAGATAAATAAGTAATCATACAATATAAGAAGATGGTTGAGATTATTTCAAAGATAAAGAATGGATATATTCAAATGATCACTTATCAAGTAGGATAATAAAATAAGTAACAGGAAATAACAAGGTATTATATGAAATGATTCTATTTAGAGTGAAAGTTGAACATGACGAAAAACGTCACAAAGTAGATAAAAGGTCAAATACAAGGCACACAAACTCCAAATGAAAGTGTAAATCAAATGACAATTTGAATGAAACTAGATTGATGTTTCATTGGAAAGGATTACCCCCGACAATGGAATGTCATCGTTTTTCCTAAAGTTGATTAACCTAAGTAAGTAGATCGGAATTTCTTAAATAACTAATGATAACCAAAACTTAAATAGTGACTTACGCACCAGATGTCTCCTCGTACAGCTCGAGGATTATGATTAACATGAATTTGTCTTGATTTTATTTAGTATTTTAGTTCGTTTTTATTATTATTTTTGGTGAAAGTTGGATAGATTGAGCACATTTTCGTATTTTCTTATCTCCAACTTATTTTTATCATATTATAATCTTAATTAATTAATTTTATGTTTATTATAGGTATTTTTAAAGTATTTTGGTTTGTACATAGTCGAGGATGGGCGTACGAGTGGAGTTTCAGCAAAAACGGGCCACGGTTTGAAGATTAGAAGTTTCTGACTTTCTGTAACGGTTTTTCAGCTGTAACCGTTATAGTATCCCCGGCCGACCAGCCCTGCCGAGTCCTGCCAAGCGCTGCGCACACCTGCCGACCGCTGCCGGCCGACGCTGCCGAGCCATGCCCACACTGACATTTTATAACGGATTTCTTAAAGAACCGTTATAGAATCCCTGGCAGACGGCAAAATGCTCACGAACTCTCTGTCGCGTCGATCCGAAACGCGTCGGTCGACGCGACTGCCCAAAAAATGCGTTTTCCACGCGATTTTAGGTTTTCTTGGGCCTTTAAGACTTCCCAAAACTATAAATACCTATGTATTTCGGAATTTTAAGATACATTATCATATTCTTAGGTTTTTTAGGCTTCTTAGGGGCTGACAACCCCAACGAATGCCCTTCGATTTCGTAGTTACTTTTCATAATTCTTAATTTTAAATTCTTAGATTCAGAATAAATTAGATTAGTTCTTAGATAGTTTAGATAATTTAGATTCAAGATTCGCTTCCGGAACGCTGCAACTTTCTTCTCGTTTAATTAGTAAGTCTTTAATTCCTTTCGTTTTAATTTAGTTTAATTAGTTCTCATGCTTTCGATTCATGCTTGATAGTTTAATAATTGATTTTCAAACAAACCCCCCCACGTTTGATGAATTGTATGATCTTGGTGATTTTGGATTGATGATTGTGATGAGATTATTATGATAATATTGATTGGCTAGATCTAACTGGTCTAGAGCCTAGAATCGTCGTGAACCATCAATTGGGTTTATCCCAATAGATCGTGGAAACGATTCGAAGCTCTAGAACCCTTGTTTTCAAAATCTTTTCAAAACTCTTAATTTTTAATTATTCTTCATTTAGATCAATTTATTGCTTTTATGTGTTTAGATTAGAATTTTATTTTATTTCTTATTCGTGAACGACAAACACAAGAAACACTTCTGAATCTAGTTTTCCTCGAGAGATCATATCGTGCATCATCCAATGGTTCTCTACTCTACCAAGAAGTCCCACATCACTCTTTGGTTAGACGAAAATGAACTCACATGACTTCCCTCCATGTCAAAGTAATGTTCGTAATTTTGATCCGTACATGCATCATCTATTACTTGTTCAAATCCTACATTAATTCAACCCTTTTTGATGTAGAAGATCTCCACTCGTTGACTTGTTTATTCAGTTTTTCAAATGTTTCATATTAATAATTATAATTGGTGGCAAATGCAAGTTTACCTGATACACTTTCTTGACGAAGCTTTCTAAACTAGATAGGTCTCTAACTCCTTCAAAATCGGTAGTTGAGTCTGAACACTCATTAGAACATCAAGGTTCAGGAATTGCTTAGCTAACAAAGCTTCCCCTTGAGATTCGCAAGAAGAGAAAAGTAATACTAAAATCTAAATTTCAAGAAAGTTGATGACTTATAAGTAATGAAAAGGCTAGGCTCTTGAACTAAGAACAACTCTTTAAGATAAACAAGAAATTAGACAAGTATTGAAATTAGAAGGAGGTTAAGGTTACGTAGTGAAAGAATTGATGTTCAAGTTTGACAATCTCAAAATGTAAAATCCTCACGTCAACCAACTATCCAATCGACATAAGTAGGTAGTTACTCCTTAATCTGTCAAAGTCATTACTAATATTGTAATTCCCAATTCCAATATGGCAGTGACATTCCAATCACAGGCCAAAGATCCTATCCTGGGTACGCTTAAGTGCAATTCCTTTGCAGTCAAGCTCTGATACCACATCTGTAACGCCCCAAAAAAAAATACTACAATAATAGTAAATAAAATAAATAAATAAAACAAACTCTCACCTTAAATGCGCTTTCATATGCATAAAGCATGATAAAAGGAAGTCGACAAAAGACTCTAAACGAGTCAGTCTTCACCTTGAAAATCAAATTCAACTTCATTCGCATTATCGTCGATATATGGAGAGTTTGGTTTTAAAACAAACGAGAGCGTGAGCTAAAAGAGCTCAGTGAGGTCAAGCACATGAAATAGAAAATTTTCTTTTGAAATATAAAACTGACAAGAGTTTAAGAAAATAATTTTCATAATATAATCAAAGCACTTGGTGTACAAAACTATTCTCATATGTTTTATAAAATTCTAGCTATATGCTTCAAAATTAAAATATTTTAAATTTAAATAAACAATATATTTTTTCAAAACTAATCAATTATCACATTTAGAACGAACAAATAATGTTAATTTGTTTTTAAGAAATCAATTGAAATAGTTAACAGTTGCACAGACAGGCGTTCTAAAACAGTCAGTCAAATTAGTGAGTGTCCGGGTACGGAACTCTAAAGGTGGCTCCCGCGCATAGCACTTAGCTCCCGAAGGACTCTAGAGGTGGCTCCCACGCGTAGCACTTAGCTTCCGAGCCAGATTAACTCACATAAACATAGAATCAATGTCTATCAAACATGACCCATAAGTTTCCGCTCACCATGAAAGGTAACACTCCAGGCCGAAGCCTTAATCTCCTTATCCCTCCCACTAGGCTCGATGTCCCTTTAGCTATGGGATTCAAACCCAAGGTACGTCATATTCCGGAATATACCTAATCTACGACCCAAATCCTGTCGTCGTCTCCGACCCGACCAGGAAAAATGGGAATAAGTACCATGAGTAGTCAAGCAAGAACCACATGCAACCTGCTCAATTGATTGCCCAAACTACTCGTGCCTGACAGACAGTTACAACGACAGAAAGACAGTAACAGTGACAAACATACAGTAACCGTAACAGGCAGTAACAATCGATAACAGACCGTCAACAACAACAGTCGAGTTCAAATGATATCTTTGATATAAAATCATATAATTGAACTTATGATTAAGCACAAGCAAAAAGGCAATGCACACTTGCGTATTTTCTCTCAAAATACTATTTTTCAAAAGACTTATACAAACATAAAAATATGTTTAAGCAACAAGTGCTTTTGAATTGGAAAATCTCAAACTTTACAGTTAAAAATATTTTACTCGCAGATAAGCACAAACAACGCATTATAATTTGACAATTTTCAAACTCCTCAGTTTAAGAAAGTTTTACTCACCTTCTTTGAATTTCTTTCCACAATCAAGCATATAACTACGATAGCTTTATGAGGTTCCCGATCTAATACATGAAATGCCTCGTCACTTCCAGATAAAAGCCCATGTACAGTCCTAAAATATAATATAATTATATTAAAGTAATATATATAAGGTCCTAAGGCACGTGGAAATGAAACTAATATAATTGGAAGCGGAATAGTACAATAATGACATTTGGCCTCGATTCTTGAACTTAGAAGTTCAAAGGGTAAAACTGTAATTTTGGATACGTGTTACATAGTAGGATGTTATAACGAATCTATGGTTAGAATTTGAAATCATTTGGAAGTCGTTTGACCCATTTCTGCTCAAAAATAAGAAAGTTGTACTGTTTTGAAAAAATAACAATATAATTGGGGTCAAAATAAAATTTTAAGAACTTTTAAAACTTTGTGGGGGTCAATCTGCAGCTTCAAAATATCTAATTTAGGGTCAATTCGGAATAAGTCAAAACTTAATTTTAGGGGACTAAATTGAAACTTCAAAGGGTCAGATTGAGGATTTTAAAATCTTCAATTGAGCCCAAAACTCTATCTAATTCTAAAAAACATAACCCTCAACTTTTGACCCATTTCAATTCAGCCCCACAACTTAAAAAAAAACTCATGCCATGCCCGTTTCTTCCCTTCGTCGGCCCGGCCCCTGTCTGGCGACCATTTGACACCAGCCACCATCCCAAACACAAACAAAACACGCGGCCACACACACAAACACATCTCCACACACTCACGCTCGGACCAAACACATACATAATCCCAAATCTCACCGGGATCAAAAACCGAGTTCAAAATCATGTTTGTCGTGAAGAGGGCTTTCATTTAATATAAAGTTTATTAAATTCTGATATCCCAAATGACCAATATTGGGTTCCCGGCATCCGGTGGTTCGAGGCTCCGTTACTACTTATTCGACATCGGTTCTCAAAATCAAATATATAATCGAATACTACTCATATATACGAACAAATCGATATATAAAACAATAATTTTGGACCTTCCGTTTGCCGGAAATCGGCCGTCGAAGTTCAACGGCGCCGGCCCAAATTATGGCAGCGCACAAGAACTTCTCTGGTGTTTTGCTGATGATCCATAGCTTCGATCGTCGATCCGGAGGTGGCATTGGAAACTTTATGAAGTTGGCTATCTACAGTAAAAATTCATAACGATCCGTTGGTTGGATATTGAGCAATCGACTGATAAAGTTATGCTTCCAAAGGGTTTGGTGTTGACGGAAAATGACAGAAACATTCTGTTTTGTGTTGTGGCTGATCAAACAATTTCAGCAATTAATAGAGGAAAGAGGCGGTGCTATATTGGGCTTGGGCTCAAGAAATTGGACTTGGTTTATGGGCTCAAATCATTAGGTTTAGGCCTATTTAATTGAATAGGTTTAATGGATTTTGAGCCCGATTTAACACAATGAGTTAAAATAAAAATATACTGTGTATATTTATTTTCACTACAAAATTAAATAAATAGAAATAAGAATTTCATAATATCCAATAAATATTCGAACAAAATATTATTGTAATAAAACATTTCAATTGAGATGAAATAAAATAGTAATATAAGGAATAATCAAATTTATTTAAATAAATTATAAGAGTAAATAGACGGGGCTTCACAAAATTATTAAATCATTTTCTAAAATCAAATTATAAATTTTTATGTTTTTGTTATTCATTTTATTTTTTTCTCAATTTTGTTTATAATATATTATATTTCTTGTAATTTTTTATTTTTATATTTATTTAATAATTTTCTAGAATATAATGGTACTTTTTTTTGTAGATATGAATTCATATTGTTTTTATAATATTAGCAACCTTTTGGTTTGTTTTCTATTTTTCTGTATTTAATAACTATATGTGATTTAATTATAAGTTATTATATTTTATTTATAATAAAAACAAATTTACTTGATATCATTTGACATATTTATAATTTGATTTACTTTTTTGGGTTTTCCCGATTTATAAAATAATTATTTAGATTTATTTATATATTCTATATTTTATATTTTATATTTATATCTTATTTTTCAAATTTCTTATATAT
>BMAC01000245.1:375943-393278 GCA_014905375.1 Phtheirospermum japonicum
GAGCTCAAAAGATATTAATTATTAATTAAATTATTTTTACTTTATTACAAAAATAAAATAAAATATTTTTTAAAGTATATAATACACCTACTAAGATACATAAAAAAATAAGTTTATATATATATTTCTTTATTTTTCATATGAACAAGTATAAAAATTATAATTAAAAGAAAATTATTAGTTTAATTTATACGAGTTTAATAACGAACTCACTCTATAACTCACTAACGAACCCGCTGACGAGCTAACGAGCCGAATACCATGAATATAGAGTTTGCTCGTTTATTAAACGAGCCTTTTTAAACGAGCTCGAGCGAGCTTTTATCGAGTCGGGTAGCGAATAACTCACGAACTGTTTGTCTCATTTACTCCCTTAATATACACACACACACACACACGAACATATAATATTTTTGTAGTTGCTATTATTGTTTCTTAATTTTATATTTTTATAGATTCTCTTTTTCATTTTATTAATATTTAATAATTTATAGAATCTAAGTATGAATTTTTTGAGTTAATTTAACTTATTTTATGAATTTTCTCTTTAATTTTATTTGATTTTTGAGTTTTTAATTTTGTTTCATATTTAATTTTAGTTGATTTTTGTTTCATATTTAATTTTCTCTTTAATGTTAATCAATAATTCAAGAAGTTAGTGTTGGATGCAATCGTTGAGATGACTAGTATTTTAAAAAATATTAATTAAGGGTATGTGGAAATGAATAATTGAAGATGTGTTAGTGGAAGGAGTATTATATTAATAGGTAGGTTTTATTAATGTGAAATTAAAATAGTGTAGGTTATAGTGTGAATAAAAACTTGAAGAGTGGTTTACATGCAAAACAAGGGGTTCTCATCAGAAGATGAAATTTGGGGAGGGGTTTTTTAGGAATTAAAATCGAAGAAAACGAGTAGAACCTAATTTATCCGACCAAAAACTCCAGCGGGGAATCGAGCAGCAAATTAATCTTGGCCGAAATTGGGAGGAATGAAAAAGAACAAACTAGTTACGATTTCTCGATTCAAATCCTGCACATTCCGGGCGGATTTTCACCAAAAAGTCAACTCAAATCCTGCACATTTCGGACGACGCGGCGGCGGTCATGGCGGGCATCTAGGGACGATGCGGTGGCGGCGGTCGAGTTTATGGCAGGCGAGGTCATGGTGGGAAGGCGTCGCCGTCGGCGTACTCACAAGGCGGCGGCGACGGGCTAGGGTATTACCACCCGTCAAAAATTTCATTGGAGTCGTAAAAAAGAATTAAGAACCTCTTTTTGTCTCATGGATTTTATTTATTTATTTATTATTATTATTTTTTATCTTATGAGGCCATATTACATTTCTAGGTAGATTATTAATATCAAAGAAGGTTACATTAGAATGCGGATATACGCACCTCGAAAATTTATTAGTTCACCCCAATTAAAAAATATTTTACAAAAATACCAAAACTACCCTCTTTGCTATAACCACCCCAAATTGTATTTCATCTTCTTCGGCCCTCCACCACCATCCCTTTCGTCGCCGCTGCTTCCCCTCACATCGCCAATGGCGTGAATTTTGTTGAAAGGTTGCCTGGTTTTATTGAAATAAGTCCTAAGTTGGCAGAGTATTAGCTATACCTTATGATTCACTGTGCCGCAACCTGTTAAGGAAGGCTTAAGGAAGGATGAGGTGCCTTGTGTAATGATGATGGCTGTTCCAGTGCCCCAAAAGATATCTAATCATATACATGGTCTATATGTAACTTTTTTAGCCAGTTAATACATATTAAGTCTTCAAAGCATGTGATAGGGCAAGAATAGATCTGGCCTGGTATGGGTAGATCTGTCTTGGGGCTAGGTTTAAAAGGGGTAACGAATCTACCCAGACCTGGACTAGATTTCCCTGACAGATCAGACGGATCTCCTCTTGAAGAAATTCACACGGAACTGACACGCCAGTCCTGAATTTGGGAAGGAATAGCTCGGGATGAGTTAGAGGCTATAAGACCAAGCTTGACCAAATAAAAGGAAATGAAGATAGTATTCCTTCGCATGACAGACCTGGTGATTGGAGAATCGTTCAGCTCAGGAATCACGATCCTAGATAGGGAGAGAAAACCAGACCAAGACAGTCCTGGTCTTTTGACACCCGATAAGGAGACAAGTGGGACCACTTGTCAGAATCGGTTGCGTAACAACCCTTGATTCTCTCCATGTGCCCCTAAGACCCCGGCTGGGGTCCCCACCAGGTGAAAAGCTATAAATATTCCAGCCTTGGGGCTGAAAAAGGTATGTCTTCTAAAACATTCCTTATTATTTTCTGGAAAACATCTCAACGCTTACTAACCTAAGCATCGGAGAGGTTTCCACCGGAAAACCATTGGTGGTCCTTTCTAATCTATTTTTTGTGGTGTAGGTTCAGGAAGCTCTTGGGCTTTCAAGTGTTATTCAGGTAATTCACTTTTTGGGCTGAAACAATTGGCGCCGTCTGTGGGAAGGATGCAGAAACTAGTCTATTACTGGAGCAAGGTCTTGCATGATGCCGAAATAAGGTAGGTCGAGGTAGAACGGGCAGTACTGGCCCTCGTAGGTACGGCCCAGAAATTACGTCTGTATTTCCTTTCGCATAGTATAATTGTACGAACGAATTTGCCTTTGAAAGCGGTTATGGAAAAGCCAGAGGCGTCGGGAAGACTGGTCAGATGGATAATCGAGCTAAGTGAATTTGATATCAGCTTTGAGATCAGAACAGCAATTAAAGCTCAGGCCTTGGCTGACTTCATGCAAGAAATGACTGGCCTTCCCGAAGAACTAAAGAAATGGACAATCTTCACGGATGGCTCTGTCTGTAATCAGGGCAGTGGAGCTGGAATTGTTCTGATGGATCCAGAAGGCGTGTCTACTGAATTTGCTATCCGGCTAAATACAACATTCTCTAATAATTCTGCTGAGTATGAAGCTCTTCTAAGAGGTATTCAGATGGCGAAAGACCTGGGTGCGGATCACGTATGTGCCAAGGTCGATTCTCAACTTGTTTGCAAACAAATTAACGGAGAATTCGAGACAAGGGAGGAACATATGCAGAGGTACTTGGCCAAATTCAGAGAGCTGGCCAGGGGAATGAAAGAGTTAACAGTCCTCCAGATTCCTAGAGAGGAAAATGGACGGGCTGATTTCCTGGCAAAGGTGGCCAGCTCGGCTTCAGATTGTCAAGAGAAGGTGATTACCTTGCTACAGGCGGGCGGAGAATTCGGGACAGAGCAGGTAGGCTCAGTTATGGAGAGAGATGATTGGCGCTCTCCCATAAAGAAATACCTCGAACAGGGAGCCTTGCCAAATGATAAAAAAGAAGCAACAAAGGTACGAATCAGGTCTGCTAGATTTTGTCTGATTAAAGGAGAGTTATTTAGAAGAGGATTTGGTCAGCCTCTTCTAAGATGTTTAAGCCGAACGGAAGGAGCTCTGGTCCTTAGAGAAATCCATGAGGGATGTTGTGGTAACCACATGGGTGCCAGAGCTCTATCAAGTAAGATCTTACGGGCAGGGTATTTCTTGCCCCATCTACGAGAAGAGGCGGAAAATTTCGTGCGCGCTTGTGAGAAATGCCAGAAGAATTCATCGCTAATACACAGGCCTGCCGAGGAGCTCATGACGATGAGCTCCCCTTGCCCATTCGCCAAATGGGGAATAGATCTGGTCGGTCCTTTTCCCATGGCCCCTGCTCAAAAGAAGTTTTTGATAGTAGCAATCGATTATTTTAGTAAATGGGTAGAAGCGGAGGCCTTAGCCAATATCACCGAAGTCGCAGTTATGAAATTCCTATGGAAGAACGTGGTATGTAGGTATGGCGTCCCCAGAATTCTGGTCTCAGATAATGGAACACAGCTCATGGGCTCTAGAATCAGGGCATGGTGTTCGAAAATGAAAATCGATCAACACTTCACCTCTGTTTACCATCCCCAAGCTAATGGACTGGTGGAGGTCACCAATCGCATACTGGTCCAGGGGATCAAAAATCGTTTGGAAAGAGCTGGGGGAAAATGGGTGGATGAGCTGAGCACAGTCTTATGGGCCTATAGAACTAACCCTAAGGAGAGCACGGGGGAAACGCCTTTTAGCCTGGTTTATGGTACGAACGCTATGATACCTGCAGAGATTAGCATGGAGACTCATTGAATTCAGAACTTCGATGAGAAGTAGAACGAGTCTTTGATGCAAGATGCTCTGGATTTAGTCGAAGAAAAAAGGGACAGAGCTGCTACAAGGATGGCCCATATCAAAGGGCGAGTAAAGGCCATATATGATAGATCTGTTGTGAAAAGACAGTTCCGTGTTAGAGACCTAATCATAAGAAGATCTGATTTAGGGAAGTCCAAGGGGAAATTGGATGCCGCGTGGCAGGGACCCTTCCGAATTATCCAGGTCCTATCTGGAGGAGCTTACAAACTGGAAGAATTGGATGGCACGGCAGTCCCTTGCGTTTGGAACGTTGTCAATTTACGAAAATTTTACACCTAATTGTAATGCCTTATGTTTATTTGATTGAATAAATTTGCAGTCCACGGCAGGAGTAACCAATGAGAGATATTCAAAATATTGACGAATATGCCTATTGATAATTAAAAAAAGAACTTACAACAAAAAACAGAAAAATACAAGAGGACATCTTTGCAGAACATTAGCAGAGGCGCAAATCACAAGCATAGAAAAGTAAAAGTACAGCCTTAGGATGGAGGTACAGAAGCGAGAAGTTAACGGAGCCGTTAAATCTCGTCCTCATGTTCCAAAAGACGGACACGAAACCGGTCTGATACCTCCACGACAATGTCCCAGTTGACGTACAGTTCAGAGTTCTCCCTTTTCAGGTCGAGAATGAGTTGCTGAAGGCGTTGTCGTTCACGGCGGTATTGTAATTTCTTCTCGGCCAGCTTCTCCACACGTTCCTGCAACTGGGAGATTTCTTCCTTAAGACGATTCCTCTCATGAAGCAGTCAGATATGCTCCTCAGTGGAAATGTTGTTGGAAGATGATGAAGACGCCATTATGCAGGGGACATAAATCGAGAATAGACACCATTATATAGGAAAGGAAAAAGCGGGAAATCACTTTAAGTTGGCGCGTAGAGGGCTTAGAAAAAGCGGGAAACTACATTGAGTTTGGCGCGCAAAAGGGCCCAGGAAAGCCAGGATTGGCTGAGGACGAATGTCCTAGATTTTGCCCGACCTTATTGTCGGTTAATGCCAAGACTGGCTGAGGACGGATGTCCTCGATTTCCCGACCTATTTGTTGGATTAAGCCAGGATTGGCTAAAGGACGGATGTCCTCGATTTCCCGACCGGATTATCGGCTTAAGCCAGGATTGGCTAAAGGACGGATGTCCTCGATTTTCCGACCTGATTGTCGGCTTAAGCCAGGATAGGCTAAAGGACGGATATCCCCGATTTCCCGACCTGGTTTTCGGTTTAAGCCAAAATTTGCTAAGGATGGATGCCCTCGATTTCCCGACTTGATTGTCGGCTTGAGCCAAAATTGGCTAAGAACGGATGTCCTCGAGTTCCCGACATGATTGTCGGGACTGGTTGGGACAGACGTCCTCAGCTTTCCTGATCTGATGGACATTTGAAAACACAGGGTCTAAGGATGGATATCCTTGACAGAGCCTGGTCTGGTTGGCAACTCAGTCCTAGTAGTTTCTAACCTTGAATGATCASTGCGGRAAAAATGAAATCCGAATACGAGGAACAAATTTRGGGTTTCRGTACAAACCCTAAAAACACAACCGCTCGAGTATGAAATGCGATCAAAGGGTGGAAATCTAGAGAATACAAAACACAAGAACAATTCAACAGAAAGCGCACGAAAAGATAAAACACTTCYATTTCGTCAATAAATTCTGGAAATACATGGCACACCTAAAAGGGTTTAACAAATTTTTGGACTACAGAAATTCGGGATATAGCAGAAATCATTATTGAGAGGATCTCCGATTCGAAGCCAAAGCACGGCGAACTCGCCAGATCTCACGCTCAGTTTCATGCAGGCGACGGCGATACTTATCAGATCACTCGGCAAGTGCGTTAGCCTCGCCGGCGGCAACGATGAGACGGTTAACAGATTCGATCAGATCCGCCCTTTCCTCTTGTATTTGACGGTGGATCTGGCGAAGCTCAGACCACTCCCTCTTATAGTTGCATTTTTTCTCCCTCTTCCTGTCCAGTAAATGATAAAGATAGCGATCTTTTCTTTCAGTAGGACCAGTTGGTCGGAGAGCTTGAATTTCTCCACAACTAGGGTAATATTCTTCCTTTTAACGGTCTTAATTTCTTGGAGAAGAGGGGAAGAGGCCATGGCAGATGATTAAAGTATTACGAATGTGCAAATGCAAGCTCAGGAAATTTTTAAGCATAGGAATTTATGAAGACAAAGGCTTGATTTTAAAGAAAAGAAATCACGCGCAAAGGAACATACAAAACTAGGGTTTCCTGAAAACAAGGAAACCCTAGGAGCTCAACAGTCGCTACGAGACAACGAAATATTTATAAAAGAAATTAATAAGTCCAGCACATATTACGGATAAGTACAAAAATTTGCGATAGTTTAAAGAAAAGGCACACAGGCTAGCATACAGATCTGGTTAAATAAGCAAAAGAAGATTCAGCGGTGCAAGCAGATCAACACGAGCTCCATCCTTAGCTCCTCATCACATCTGCTCTGGAGCTTGGGATGACTCAGCAAAATCCTTTGCAAATTGAGTCGACTCCTGCAAGTCGCCTAAGTTGGCGAAAGTTGGAGAGTTAGCTACAACCATCGCCAAATTTTGTTCGGGGGGAGGAGAAGAGGCTGAGCTGGAGGAGCAGAAGGTCTGGCGAATGTGCTCGGCAAAATCTACGTCATCCATCAAGTGTAAGCGGTCATCTTCAGCGACATGGGTGAAAGATATGGGTTCTGAGGCTCCAGTGATGGGCGCTTCCCTATCAAAGGGGAGATCTGGATTTTCAGACACCCATTTAGCATGAGCGTCCGCGCCCAGAAGGAAGAAAACCTCTGCCTCTGGCACCAGCAAATCATACAGGTCTACGGATCCCAGGTAAGCTCGACGGGTAGTGGCTCGGGTCAGTTGTATCAAGCGCTGACCCTCCTCGGAGTTCAAAACCCGAGTCTCCCTTTCATCTCCCCCTCAGTCAGGCCTTCGACTCTTCCTCCGTCAGACCTTTGGCCTTTCCCTTTGCCCGAGCTTCCGCGATCCTTTCCCTGACCTCCTTGACCTCTTGTTCTAAGAGGATGATTTGAGCATGCTTCTTGGCGTCGGAGTCAGTCAATGTTGCCAGTGCTGCCTTAGGAATTGACAGCCCTGCCCTCGCCAACTCCAAATCTGTGTGGAAACCGTGGTTCAGGGTCAGCAGTTCCTGCTTTTGCCTCTTTAAGGTCTCCACTTCTTTCTTCAGATCTGCCTGAAGTAAGGAGCCTCGGGCTCTAGCCAGTAAAGAGGCCTTGCACACAACCGCCTGAGGAGCAAAAGGATAAGAAATATGAGTAAGAATCTTGCCACAAGGTAAAAGGTAAAAGCGCGAGAAGAGGATTTAACCTGCTCTTCTGCTTGATAGAAGAATTCCAGAAGCTCCGGATCGGACATCTTGTCCATAAAACGACGATCAGCGGAAGGAGCTAGCCCCATCATATACTGCCTGGCCACCTCGCCAGGACAGTTTAACACAGACCTGTTGAAGAAGGTCTGGTTGGGGAAAGAGGGCACCTGGGTATTTACCGTAGGAACGTCTTCGGTCCCAGTTGTTTCTTCCCTTCTCCTCTTCCGCCGCTGCAACTGTTGGCTTTCTTCTGGGTCCTCGGGGATTGGAGCGGCTGGTGCGTGTGTTGCTTGTTCAGGGGCGATCTTCCTGGAGGGGTCTGCAGACCTCAAGGGAATAGCTGTGGTCGGAGCTGCGTGCTCCTGCCCATGTGGCTGACTGCTGAGGGTGGGCAGAACTTCCACCTCGTTGGTGGCGGGAGAAGCCCTGGACGGTTCCCCCAGGGGACTTTTCTGGCCCCCTTCCGTGGCTTTCCTGGCTTTCTTGGCGGCGAGGCACGCTTGTAACATTTTTCCTGCGAGCAAGAGCCAAAAAAGGTAAGGAACGATAAAAGGCACGAGTAACCTTAAGTAATAAATCATGTGAGAAATATACCGATATGGGGAGGAAGGGGCCCATGCCCTTGCTGGCTATTGAAGAATTTTAGGAGTTTGGGCTTGAGGATTTTGGTTAGGTTAAAGGGGTTCTGATTAAGAGTGGCGAGCACCTCCTCCAGATGTGCGGATCGGTGGCCTTTTGGTAAACGCATCAGGGGAGGTAAAGAGCTGATGGGTATGGCAGGAAAGTCCCAACCCCCTGGGCCCTTGACGAAGAAGTACTTCTTTTTCCAAGCTTTATGGGACGAGGGTAAACCAGTCAGGAAATGGACGTCAGCCCGGCCTGAGAGGTAGAAGAAACCAGAAGCGCTCTTCGCTTGGAATAAGGAAAGAAAGAGCTGAGCTGTTGGTGTTATGCCAGCGTACTGGGCTGCTAAATGGAACCCCGCCATAACGCGGAAGGCGTTGGGTAAAAATTGCTATACCGGAATTTGGTACAGACGGGAAATGGCGACTATAAAAGGGTGGACCGGTAGGCTTAAACCGGCGTGGAATTGGTCCACATAAAAGGTGAAATGTCCGGCGGGGGGAGAGGAAGCCCTTTCACTCGGCGCCGGACTGGTAAACGTAAAATCATTAGAAATTAAAAGGGTGGAGCGGATCTCCCTAAGGGTCCTGTTACTCACTATGGAAACTATGTTGTTCGAGGGGGGAGGGGCAAGAATCGCCGGAGGTCTTTCTATTGGGGCCACCGGAGGCAACTCCGGCGAAAAAATATTTACAGAGGATGTGGAGTTATCCAGCGAGGTGGATGAATTACCTTCGCCGGAACCTGATTCAGAAGATGAGGCTGATATAATTAAAGAAAATACGATGTATAAAAGGGGGAGAAGGAGTACCTGATTATTTGGTTACCGGAGGAACGAGATGAAAATGGACGAAGATCGCTGGAATTATCGGAACTATTAGAGTGAAAAAGAAGAGGAGGAGGACTCGAGAGTTTGAGAGAGATGGAATTTGAAAAGTAAGACAGAGGGAAGTTGATAATTTTTGAAAACGAAAATCGAGGGAATGAGATTTGATGGAATCCCCACATTAAATGCACACGGCACCCTATGTGCTGAGCTGGAATATCAAGCGTACTAAGTCAAATCACACCCTCCACTTGTCAGAGACGTGGGAATAAGGACCGTTTCAGGAAAATGAGGCGGCATCACAAATGCCAATAATTGGGTTTGTTTGACAAGCGGATATCTCGGGATTCGTACCAGTACGAGAAGCACTAAAGGATGTGGGACCGACCCATATAAAGGCACGAATAAATGACCTTACAGCTCTACCCGTACCATTTCGGGGGGAGGAGTTGATAGGGC
The DNA here is from genome assembly GCA_014905375.1 of Phtheirospermum japonicum. Taxonomy (NCBI): domain Eukaryota; kingdom Viridiplantae; phylum Streptophyta; class Magnoliopsida; order Lamiales; family Orobanchaceae; genus Phtheirospermum; species Phtheirospermum japonicum. The sequence continues at coordinate 385,426 of BMAC01000245.1, forward strand.
AAGAATAGATCTGGCCTGGTATGGGTAGATCTATCATGGGGCTAGGTTTAAAAGGGGTAACGACTCTACCCAGACCTGGGCTAGATTTCCCTGACAGATCAGACGGATCTCCTCTTGAAGAAATTCACACGGAACTTACACGCCAGTCCAGAATTTTAGAAGGAATAGCTCGGGATGAGTTAGAGGCTATAAGCCCAAGCTTGACCAAATAAAAGGAAATGAAGATAGTATTCCTTCGCATGACAGACCTGGCGATTGGAGAATCGTTCAGCTCAAGAATCACGATCCTAGATAGGGAGAGAAAACCAGACCAAGACAGGCCTGGTCTTTTGACACCCGATAAGGAGACAAGTGGGACCACTTGTCAGAATCATTTGCGTAACAACCCTTGATTCTCGCCATGTGCCCCTAAGACCCCGGCTGGGGTCCCCACCAGGGGAAAAGCTATAAATATTCCAGCCTTGGGGCTGAAAAAGGTATGTCTTCTAAAACATTCCTTATTATTTTCTGGAAAATATTTCAACGCTTACTAACTTAAGCATCGGAGAGGTTTCAACCGGAAAATCACTGGTGGTCCTTTCTAATCTATTTTTTGGGGTGTAGGTTCAGGAAGCTCTTGGGCTTTCAAGTGTTATTCAGGTAATTCACTTTTTGGGCTGAAACAGCATGAAAAGAAGAGATTTTGTATGGAAAAAGACACGAAATTGACGAATATAAAACAAGTAAGAAATATGAAGAATGAAACTGTGTGCGTGTACCTTATTATGTTAGAATAAAAAGGTAAATTAAAACAAAATAAAATTAGATTTTCAATTGTTTAATAATGTAAGATTTCTGGAAGTTTGAATTTGTTATGTGGCCGGCAAACTGTATATATTTTTTCATCAACTTTCTAATTGCTGAGGGTTCTAGGATTTTGTTATTCTACTAGTTCAAAGGTTTGAGGTTTTGGAATTATTTTTATACACCATGGGTAAAGTGGAGATGCRAGGAGCGACGGTGACGACRAAGACAACWGGGATGGTGRTGGAAGGATGAARAAGATGAAGTGTAATAGTAATTTGGAGTAGTTATAGCAAAGAGGGTAATTTTGATATTTTTATAAAATATTTTTTAATTGGGGTGAACTAATAATTTTTTGGGGTGCATATATCCTCACCCGTTACATTATTAAAGCTGCTTCCTAACTTTGCTAAATAGTCAGCAACAGAATATCCTTCCCTCAAAGTATGCTTTACATTACAAGTATACATATACATAAAATCCATTGTCTTGATCTTGTGTCTAATATGTCCTTTCCTCTATTGCTTCACATTCCACCGTCACGCTTTTGTTGTTTGTCCCATGGATCATGAAAACCTCTTTGTGGCCTTCGTTGTTTGTCTCGTATGATTGTCATTACATATAGTTTAATTTTTTTTGTTCTAAAACCCTCAATTGATTAAACTTGCGATGTGCAGTGGATGTACTCAAGCCAAGCTTCATCCACTTTACTGGACAAAATACCAAATGCTAGAATTTTATCGCGATATTACTGAATTAGTCAAGTCAACTCTAGCATCATGTGACTGGAATAACTTTAATAGCATTGCTGTTGAACCTCTCAACGACCCCAACATTTTTTGGGGCGTGAAGATTGTCGAATTTTGCAGTGATGATATTGAATTACTTTCGTTTTAGAAATTCTATGGTGAATATTTAGCTTACTATCTCAGTTTTTTTAATAGGTTAATTTGTTCTTGGTATAGATTATTTTGTTGTTTCTGATTCTTAATGGAACTTTTTGAGAGTGCAAAACTAATTTTCAGATATTACATATGAGGCACAATGTATACAAGAAGTGCAGCATCTTCAACTCTTCAGAAAAAGAGATTAATTTTCCAGGCATGGAGAAAAACAATCCCAAATTTTAGTTAAAATGGTTCCGACTTCTGAGAGCATCTTTCAAGCACATTTCGCATTCTGACTTGTCATAGTTAAAAACTACTTTAATTACTGAAGAAAATCTACCTTTTCTGTCTCTTGTAGCTAGCTAAACGTATATACAGCCACTGACAAGTCCAGAAAATACTTATGCATGTGGGATATTATTTGTATTTAGTAATACACTTTGATGCCACAACGAACCAATGGGGGCCTACTGTTGATAAAATTCCAGGTTCTTAGTGTATAACTTGCTCAATTTCCCCCAAGCGATGTTTCTGTACTCTTTAAACACTTTGGTATATACCATATATAGTTACAAAAGCATCGCCTAGCTAGGTCACGCCTAAGCATCAGGCTATGGTTGATAGCCTTCTCCTGCCAATTCTGATGTTAGCTTGTTGATACGGGCTAAAATAATCATACTTGAAATTATGTGATAAATGTGACTATTTATGGAAAGCGACCTCATTTCCTAGGGAGGGTGTACCCCTGGGAGGTGGGCGAGCTGTGATGATCTGAGTGGACTGTTTTGTGAAGAGTAGCGACCTGTAGTATGGGGATGACTTTTCATATAGGGTTGCGATCTCTTGTAATTTGAGCTGAGTACTTGAGCCCGATTGTGGATTTGATATACGTGAATTATTATGGGCCTGTGGGCTGTATGCCCCAGCCTAATTGGGATATCTATGGAGAAATTTGTTGTTTATGGGAACTTGCCATGTATGAGGAGTCCTTATTGAGAGTCGATTGTAGAATCCTGGTGTGAATGGAATTCTTGTTATGAAAGGTAACCCTAGATATTGGGAATCTTCTCCTATCCCTATAAAAGGAGCCCTTGGCTTCTTTCTTAAAGGTTAATGCTTATTTACGCATTTTATCATCTGTGTGCACTAATATTATTGAGAGAGAAGAAGTGTGTTTTTCGCTTATTAACTTAAGCGTCGGAGGGCCTTAATGGGATAGAAATCCGGCCCGTTCTAGGCGCTGTTTTGCAGGAAGGCGAGGTCGCTGTGACGATTGCGGATATTTTGGAGGTCGCTGTGTCACATTTGGAGCTCATCTAGGCCACTGATCTCTATTTCTGAGGTTAGTACCCCCTTTATTTGATGGTTCAACTTTTTGGACTTATCACTTGTCGACACCGTGTGGTTTGCGTTTTTGTTGCACGATGCTTAATATGGGTGTTTGTATAGTTTATTATTTATGAATACGATTTATTTTCTCTGTAGTGTTTTTTTACAAAATAAGTTTTTGACATGTTTTCTAGTTTTTGGTGCCTTGAATGTCCAGGCGTCGTGCAACATTTACAAATACCATGTTTTTTGTCAACACAAGTTTACTGAGTGGTTGCGGCCAAATTTCGCAAGACAAGATTATTAAAGAATGATCTGTTTCGCTAGTGGCATTCATCACAGTCGCGTTTTTCTTGAAGAAATCACGACGACTTTGTTGCATTTTTTTCTTTTACAGAAAATTTCCTTTTCTATTTTAATTGCTATTTGGATTGGGTGTCTTATTTGTCAAGATTATTTAAGGCTTCGCAATTCATTCAAAACATGAGTGCTTTGTCTTCTAAGTGCCAACAAGAGAATTTATCTTGCGGCGTTTATTAATTTACCAAGCAAACTAATGAGTTGGTTTTATATCAAAAGTTTAAGCTCTTTTCATTTTAAACTTGCCAAACAATTATACAATACAAATCTTGTCAACTGGCAAGACAGGCTCCTAGTGCTAAAACACAAATTAGTCGGGGAGTAAACGACACTCCTCGAGGGACACTAGCCACTCCCACCGCCTTCTGAGCAAGATCAAAACGCATTGGAAAATGGCAAAATATCAGTCACCCCACAACCGGATAAATCGGACTAACACCACAAATTATAGATATACAATATCTTATTAACCTTTCTGTCATCAGCTATGAAACCTGATATTTTTTATCACTTATCAATTATTGGTGAACTATAGATTATTGGTATGCTGGATAAGCTAAATACACCAGACACTAGTGGTTGTTTTTGTATTTATTCATCTAAATAGGATAGAAGACCAAACCCTTAAATCTTATATTTTATTTCAAGTACACCAAATCTCATGGATTTTTTTTTTAATTACAAAACTTATGTCAAGTTTTCAAACTCCCTAATAATGCCCATAACAGCAATATTGCTATTCTGAGTGTTCCTAAAGGAATAAGTAGGGATATAAAAATCTCCGTATTCGTGGAAAAAACAACGCTGAATCATATAAAACATCTGAACAAACCCGATTACTTGGTCGGTTTTTCTGGCCATTTTGCATCCACCAAAGATGAATCTACTCAGCCTAGAACCAGGGGTACAACAAATGTTGCGACCAGACAAATGACGATATTCTATTGTGGCAAAGTGAATGTGTATGACGATATGCCAATGGAAAAGGCACGAGCAATGATGCACCTCTCTTCGAGCCCACTATGCAACCTTTACCTCGCCTCTCGAAAGGTGGTGTCAGCGCCAAAGCTTGTTAGTTCTGATGATGTCATCTCGCCAACTCTACGAACAACGAGCATGAGAGACAACTCTCTAGTGCTTGGAGAAGAAAATATTGTGCTCCATGAAGAGAACCCTGGAGGACCATCGACTAGAAAAGCATCTGCACACTGCACACAGATATTTTGAGAAGAGAAAAGACAGGTTTAAGGGCAAGAGAAGGGAAAGAATGATGTCATGCACGAGCTTGGATATGAATTTTAACCATCAAATGGGTAATCAAAAATCGAGAATCAACACATGCTACCCCACACAAACCAGACAACCTTCAACCCCTTCACGGTGTTGTTTAATGGATAACGATCCAGTAAATAATGTCTGAGTAACAAAGTAACTGATGGACTGAACCATGGAAGTCCAATATTAATTTATGTGTTCGTCTGCACAGATGACAAATATTAAGCAAGCAGCTCATCTAATTTTATTCATCTCCCTAGTTGGTTAATTAACTAAAGGAACATACTCTGAGAAGATTCATGAGGATCCTCAAGTTGTCCCGTGAGCAAACATCGAGTCATTACAGCCGAATTTGAACGATCCAGCAAGATATCCTCCAACTATAATAATTATAAAAAACACCAGATAACTTTCAAAATTACAAAAACTGTTGAGAAATTTATTCTTGGCAATAATTCCTATTTTGTTTATTTGCCTTTCTTGGGCACAAAATAAGTTAGGAAACTAGATTTAGGACAATATTATGTTTCCTAGTTTATGTACAAGATTTTAATTATTCCTAAATTGTGTTTAGGATTTGTTTTTAGGATTTTACCAAGTTTAGGATTCTAGGTTGTCTATTTAAGACACAAGAACTCCTAATACTTGGGATCACTTTTGACGCATGGATTATTGCGAGGAGATTGACGCAAGACGCAAGGAACACACGACACACGACGCAGAGAAGAAGAACACGAAGAAGTGATATCTACTTGGAGCCAACATTCGTGATAAACAAGATCTTTGAAGTTGCGTGACCAACGAAGAAGATCTTGCCATTCCGGCAACAAGTATTTAGTATCAAGTTTCTTGATATTTAGTTTTCATATATTACTTTATATTTTGTATTGAACTTAAAAAGAAAGTAATATAGTTTTCAGGTTTGTACACCCATGTTCACAAGTACTTTTACTTGTGAACTGAATTTGTTTAATCGTGTTCTCATATTTTAATTTCCACTGCATAAATTTAATTTACTCTGGTCGATGTTGTTAACTGATGTTGGTAACATTGATTAACAATATCGTGAATCTGAGAATTATTCTTATATCCATAGACCTTCATATTTTACAACTGGCATCTAGAGCGGGTTACTTAACCTCTTAAGTATTGATCCTTATTTTTTAGGTGCTATGGATGCTCAAGGCAACCCGAGGCCCCCAATCCTTAATGGTGAGAATTATTCTCTCTGGAAACAGAGAATGTTATGGCACTTGAAAAGCATTGATGAGCGTGTTTGGAAAACTGTCCTCATTGGATGGGAAAAGCCACGTGTCACGGATGGCGAAGGCGATACCATTCCCAGAAAGGAGGAAGACTGGACTGCTGATGAAGCAACTGCTGCGAATTGGAACTCCAAATGCATCAACACCTTGTGTGTTTATGTAGATGCAAGCTATTACCGCATCATCAAGAATTGCGAGTCAGCAAAGGATGCATGGGACGCACTACAGAGGGTGTGTGAAGGAACTGCAAGCGTAAAGAAATCCAGATTAAGAATGCTCATAACCACCTTCGAGGCAATGAGAATGGATGAGAAAGAGTCAATCTTGGACTACTCCGTAAGATTGGCGGAAACAACTGAAGAGTGCAGAGAGCTTGGTGAGCCCATAACTAATTCCTGTTTTGTAGAAAAAATGCTGAGATCCATTACGAAAAAATATAGCATGAAGGGGTGGCCATATAAGAATCCAAAGATGTTGATAACATCGATTTCAACACCTTAGTTGGAAATCTCAAGCAATATGAGATGGAACACGTTAGCTCTAGCTCGAAAGAGAAGAATGTTGCTTTTTCTTCCGATTCAATTGCATTCGATGATAAAGATGACGAAGATTTCGATTTTAATGGAATTATTAAAAAGATGGAGATAAATACTCTCGGAGAAGATGAACTGGCCTTTGTGACTCAACGCTTCAACAATTTCTTGAAGAAAAAGAACAATTTTGGAAGCTCAAATCCAAGGAACAGGACACAGACATCCACTCCAAAGTTTACTGGACGTACTCTTCCACGATCTCAGTCCACAAATTCAATTTCCAATGTGTCAAGTTCAATAAAACCACTCAACGAGATTCAATGCCACGAATGCAAAGGTTGGGGACATTACAAGAACGAGTGTCCCAACACTCTTAGAAAGAAAAGCATGGTCGCTACGGATTTCACCGAAGATGTTAATGATTCTGATTCAACTGATTCCGTTCCAACTTTGTTTTCCCATGTTGTATGGGATGACGATGTTCATGTTGGTTTGATTGCAGATAATATCGTGTGCCTGAATGCCGAGACCACTGATTATTATGAGGAATACGAGCAGCTGAGTGTTGATCACCAGAAATTGTTTATCAGTGTTTCCAGTGGCGGGCGGGTGAGTAACATTCGCTAAATTCAAATCCAATTCATGATTATTGCAGCAGGAAGCTCCTGACTTGTGGACAACAATTGTTCAAAGATCTTCTTCCAGAGAAACAGGTACTCAAGGCCGAAGAGCTCGAAAAAGAAGTAGAAAAGCTGATCAAATAAAAGGAAGATCAGCTTGACATCATCGTCCGATTGGAAACGTCTCTCACCAAGAAGGACACTGAGCTGGAAAAGATGAATAACAAACTGACCACTGTTCACGGAACCATTTCAAATCTAAATAAAGGAAAGGCGAAACTTGACGAAATATTACAGATTAGTTTTTCCAGAGACCTCAAAGCATGGAATAGGTTTCAAACAAAGTCAACCTACGCAAGTGTCAAGTCAAGAACGAAAATCTTCCAAACGCCACAAGAAAAGGAGGAGACATTTCGTGTGTCATCATTGTGGAGAACCAGGCCACATTCGGCCCTTTTGCTGGAAGATCATTGGCGAGATAAGACATTTTCAGAGAACAAATGTGACTAACAAATCCAATATTGTTAACCGCACTACCAACATCAATACCAACATCAGATACAAGCAAGTGTGGGTCAAGAAAAACAGCGTCAAGTGCAATATGATTCATACCTCCCTGAAGTCTCTTGTCCCTGGAGCCTGGTATTTTGATAGTGGATGCTCGAAGCATATGACAGGCTYAGAAGARTTRCTTTCCAAMATTRTCAGATTTAGAGGTGGAAAAGTGAAGTATGGAGGAGGCGCAAATGGCCAAATTGTTGGCCAAGGGACTCTCCATGTTCCTGGCATTGTAACACTGGA
>BMAC01000245.1:400550-456839 GCA_014905375.1 Phtheirospermum japonicum
TAACTATGGATATGATGTCGGAAATAGACCGATTTTATATCACCCTTCAATTCGAATTAGCAAAAGCAATGTCTCCTTGCATAATATGGATTCCAAACATTCATGATCTGGATGTGAATGAGTCGGATTATGGAAAGAGATAATGGGATAAGTTATGTGATCACGTAGCCTTATTCTAGGAGGACGCTTTTTACATGGAAACAAAAATCGTGCTTTTAAGCTTAAAAGATCAGCGGGTGATTTATTTTTGGGAATTTTCCTTTTATTTACCTTCTCTCTCCTTGTGTGTAACGGTCACTTTTTGGGGGATAAAAAGCTGATTTCCTTTTACTGTTTGCTCACTATTCTAAACCCCTTTCGAATTAAAACTCTCAGAATCCTTACTCCTCTCAAATTCTCTCGATTTTTTGTTTCTTGGTTGTGTGTTTTTGTGAAATTTTGCAGGATAACCATCTCTCCACCGCCGTCTGTCCCAGAACTGCATGAAGAGATTCGCCGCTCCGGCGAACAGGTCCCGCTGCCGTACCCAAAGATTGGTGGCCTTGATATTCTTGAGGAGATTGGTGGTGGTAGTTCTTCAAACCCAGCACTATTAACATCGCCACCACAATTGCCTGCGCCCAATTATCTCGCTGTCGTGCCTGTTCCATCGCCAGTCGATGCCACGCCGGTTGCTCAAGTGTTCCCTGGACAGCCTGGGAATGAAATTGATGTGGATAATCCCTCAGATTTAGCTTTTGTGGCTGAGACCTTTGGACGCGTGGGAAACCTAACTTTGAAGCGGTCGAGACGATTGCGCAACATACAGCCTGGCGTTGTGCTGCCCGCGGTCCCAAAAAGCAAGGATGGTCCACGTCACCGCATGCCTATCGAACACATGAATCTACAAGAGGATGTTGTTGTGGAGTCTGACCCTGATGATCATGATTTTGAGCCTACTGCTCCGATTGCCGGAGATGTGCCTTCGTCTGCTTCTGCTCCCAGTTTGCCGGAGAAGAAAAGGTTTACTCACCGGAAACAGCTTGTATGTAAGGCCGACAGGAGACCTAGCCTGATGAAGAATAGTTTCTCTCCCAGCCAGGCAAAGGTCAAAGTTTCTCCTGGATCAACTGCTACTGAGTACTCTTCGCCCCCTTACACTGTACTAGCCTTTATCACCGGCGAGGTTACAAGTTCTGCCAAGCTGCTTGCCGATGATCCCCCGCCGTCTCCAGTTCATGCTGCACGCCTGAATTTGACACAGGTCTTTTTGAGTATTCGCCTGATTCATCATACGATGTGCCCTTGAAAGATATTATTGCTGCATGCAAAGAGGACAAGAAGAAAAAGAAGGCTGCTGCAAAGGACGATGTTGCTAGTCATTTTGGTAGTCCCTTACCAACATCGCGTCGCTCGCAGTCTGTTTCGTCCTCCCGCACTGCTTCTGTCCCAAGAACCACTCCTGCTCCACCTCCTCCTTCTTCTAATGCATCGGCTCAATCCGAGTCCTCTTCAGGACTAGCTACTCCTATGCCCGAGCTTGAAGACATGGTGCCCTTTTCGGAGAGATTCATCACTGCCGAGGCTGCCGAGCTATTTGATGCCTACTAGAGTCGTCATATGATTGCCGAGAAACGGGTTCCGGTTGAACTTTTTGAGAAACACAATCTCATTGCCTATCTCCGACACAAAGGTATGTATTCCACCGTCTCCAAGGCCATGCCTTTTGTGCGTGATGTTGTTGTCGAGTTTTTTGCCAATTTCTTACCCTCCATGGTTGATTTGGAGTCCGTCAATTATGGGAAGGTTTTTATGCGTGGCAAAGTTTTTTCATTCACCCCTGAGTTAATTGATGAATTTTATGGTACTGAGTCTTACCGGGGTGACTCGACAGTGGATGATATGAATGAGGTAGTTAAGTTTCTGTCTGGTGGGATGGTTAATTCTTGGTTTGAGCAGCTTCCGAGTACACGTCTTTCATCTCTTCATTCTATTTTGCATAAGCTTGCCATTTGTAATTGGGTCCCCTCCAAAAACACAACCTGTGTTACGCGGCCTCAGGCCCAGTTCTTGTTTCGTCTTGGGAGAGGGATCACATTTAGTTTTGGTTATCATGTTTTTGATATTATCACTAGGTTTTCCACCACGAAGTCCGGTGGCATCGTTGTGTTTTTTATCTTTGATTTTAAGCTTGTTAGAGAATCAAGGCTTACAGCTTGGTCCCGAGGATGTGCTCACGGGTGAGGCTGAGTGGTTTGCCTTGCGCATTCAGCATGTTACCGGTGCCCGAGTTATTGATTTGCCCTGGCAGGCGCCTGTTTCGGCCGATGTTGCTAGTGATGTTGGTACGAGCAATCCCAACATGGTCAATATTTCTTCCCAGGTTCTTCGTGCACATGTGGCTTCTATAGATTTACAAATGATACAGCTTACGGCTCTTCGCACCTCCCTTTTGGAAGAACTTTCTGGTCAAAAAGGGGGAGAGGAAGTTGACACGAACATAGGGGGAAACAATGCTGATGGAGACGATGTTGCTGATGTTGCCGAGAATGAGAATGCTGCTGCCGCTGATGCTGAAGATGCTGTTGCTGCCGAAGCCTTGGCAAGCCTTGCTCAAGAGAAGAGGCGTAAGCGAATTCGAGCGCGCAAAAAGGCTTTGAAGAGAATGATGAAAATGAGGGAGATGAAGAAGAGGAAGAATAGTGGTGAAGGGACTTCGACATCTCCTCGATGTTCAAAGAGGATTCGAAGTCAATAAGTTCCTTTATTCTGTTTGTTTTGTGCAATGTTGGTTATTTTGAACAATGTTTATTTGTAATGTTGGTTTGAATTTTAACTTCATTGGGTGTTTTGTTTAGGGGGAGTTTTCTATCTTAGGGGGAGTTAGTATTTTTATTTTTATTTGTGTTTGCGTCTTAGTGTTTTGTCCAGAAAGGCAAAAGGGGGAGATTGTTGAGGAGTTTATTCTTGGCAATAATTCCTATTTTGTTTATTTGCCTTTCTTGGGCACAAAATAAGTTAGGAAACTAGATTTAGGACAATATTATGTTTCCTAGTTTATGTAAAAGACTTTAATTATTCCTAGATTGTGTTTAGGATTTGTTTTTAGGATTTTACCAAGTTTAGGATTCTAGGTTGTCTATTTAAGACACAAGAACTCCTAATACTTGGGATCACTTTTGACGCACGGATTATTGCGAGGAGATTGACGCAAGACGCAAGGAACACACGATGCACGATGCAGAGAAGAAGAACACGAAGAAGTGATATCTACTTGGAGCCAACATTCGTGATAAACAAGATCTTTGAAGTTGCATGACCGACGAAGAAGATCTTGCCATTCCGGCAACAAGTATTTAATATCAAGTTTCTTGATATTTAGTTTTTATATATTACTTTATATTTTATATTGAACTTAAAAAGAAAGTAATATAGTTTTCGGGTTTATATATCCAAGTTCACTAGTACTTTTACTTGTGAACTGAATTTGTTTAATCGTGTTCTCATATTTTAATTTCCGCTGCATAAATTTAATTTACTCTGGTCAATGTTGTTAACTGATGTTGGTAACATTGATTAACAATATCGTGAATCTAAGAATTATTCTTATATCCATAGACCTTCATATTTTACAAAAACTACCTTGAAGTTTGAATAATTACAAAAAAACCTAGATAGCTTTCAAATTACAAAAACCACCTCTGAGTTATAATTGTCTTATATTACTGCCTTCATAAGCAAAAACCAAACGCTCGGTATTAAAACCGGATCACATATCAGGGGTGGGTATTTTTTATATTTTCAAAAGTCAGTTGGTCTTTTTTTTTTTGTAATTAGGAGCAAAAAAGTAAGTACCTTAATAGCTTCTTGAATGAAAAGAACAAAAATTAACATGCCAAGAAGCTCCCCAGCCACCCTCGTAAATCGACTGATGATGGTACAAGCGTTGAATATAGCAAGAAGAATCAACAGCGCAAAGCTGTCCAGACACAAACCCTGTTGAAAAATTAGAACTTATATCTAACAAAAAGGAATTATCTTATGCACACATAAAAAAGTAATTGCAAGCACATTTATTTTAATAATAAAAAAATTGCTCATGAGGTTAATGAATCGAACTTTTTCGCGTTTAAAATTAAAAAAAAAGCTCGCCCGCAAGAGAACGGAGCTGTTGTAGGCGATACGTTGACTCGAGTCGAATCACAAGGAAGACTAATCGGAAACTATTCCGGTGTTTGATTTTAAGTACGTAGAAACGGAAAATAAAAACTAAACTAAACTATACTAAACACACGATCAAATAAGGTTTGAAGTGTTCTAACATCTACGAGCAATAAAATAAAAAGCTTTTTGAAACAATAAAGAAAAGCGAGGTTCTAGTGCACCGAAATCATCTCCACGATCGGGGTTGTCAAGCCCAATGGTTCTAAACGACCCTAAGCACACTAAAACATTAAATCTAGCCAACAACCATTAACATGATCAAAAACATAATCTCAATAAGCAATTAAACTCAAGCATCAATATGGAATGAAGCGGAATAAMTATTATGAGCATTGAATAATTGAACTAACAAGAATTAACCATTAAAAYAYTTCAGCAAAAGGATATAAACTACAAACGAGAAAATCWATAAAAGATGAAGAACTACATTAACAAGTYGAAATCTAAAAACCGAGGAATTACATTAACATTAACCAAAGCTAAAACATAAGCAATTACAACTAAGTTCAGAAAACTTATGAACCAGAAAAACGATGACATTCCAACGATCTTCAGCGTCCCGAACAGTCTTGAACGTTGAATGAACGGAAATGACGAAAATGATGAACTATATAATCTAATCTTGCTCGAATTGAAGGGTGGCATGAACCGAGGGTGTTCTATAATGATCTGGACCTTTCCCCCTCGTCCCAGCACTCCAAAAACGAAGAAACCACCGGCTATATATAGAATTTCGAAAATAACCGCTCAAACTGCCGGAGCGTCGACGGTGCGTCGATGGTGCGTCAGTCGACGCGAGCCAAGCTGCACGCGTCGACCAGGCAGTGCGTCGACTGACGGGCCTAGGATCGACGCAACAGAACATTTGCGTCGAGTGGTGCGTCAGTCGACGCGAGCCAGGCTGCACGCGTCGACCAGGCAGTGCGTCGACTGACGGGCCTAGGATCGACGCAATAGAACATTTGCGTCGACGGTGCGTCGACAGTGCGTCAGTCGACGCGAGCCAGGCTGCAGCTGGTGTCGGCAGGACTCGGACACTGCGGTAGCCCAGTGTCAGCACAGTACCCAGTGTCAGCTCAGTGCATTGCTCGTCTAATCTTCGTCTTCTCGAGCTATAATACCAAAATAAAATAAAATTAAATTATTTCATATAAAATAAAGTAAAAATACATTAAACACCATAAGAAACGAAAAAAATTAAAAAGGAAGAAAAACGATAAAAAGATAAACTAAAACACGTAAAAGCACACAAACACACAATGCAAAAACACATGAAAATCACATACAAATATGTACAAATCAATTCCCCCACACTTAGCTTTTTGCTTGTCCTCAAGCAAAATCTAATCTAGACGTAGACAAGGAAAAGCTAATTACCCGATGACTTAATTACTAATGCATCCATATGATTCAAGAAGTTAATGCATTAGATCGACTAAAAACTCAACTAAAAGGACGACACGATAACGTTGAGATAAGAGATTTAGACTAGCTTTCCGAACACCTAAAAGTAACGAGTTGACCTCCATGTACGTCACCCATCCATGCCTCGACTAAAGTCTATCCCTGCTCAAACCGCCAAATCGTCACCCGACTAGCCCAGTCATCTATACACCTCTTTAACAATAAAATCTAAGAAATAAAAATAAAAATAAAGAACTCAACTTGTACAAGGTTTTCTCTTCTTGTACTTATTCTTTCTTTTTTTTTCTTTTCTTTTTCTTTTCTTTTCTTTTCTTTTTTCTTTTTTTTTAATAAGTACCCATAAGGATGAGGTACATAACGAGCATAATATATATACATCACAAGTGAGAGTACATTGACTCCGATCTTACGTTGCTAAGTGCAACTGATGACATTCTTCAATATCGCACGTGGAGGTTTAACGTCTCCCAAAAAAATACAAATAAAAATTACATAAAGTCCTATAGAGGTTTAACTGAAAATGGGGCTAGTAGAGAGTATTCGACTCTTAAGAACGAAACATGAATAGAACAAGAGACAAGACACTTCATAGATTATTTACACTTCATTCCCCACAATTACACTATTTTTCGAACGATAGTCTAAATATCTTAACCAAAGCATCTAACCACATCACTTCATCAAGGTTCTAATCAATAACAATACACACAACTCAAATCAACCACAAGCAAGCATACAAAAATTTACTAACCCAACCAAGGACAAACCCCCCCACACTTAAACCATACAATGTCCACATTGTATAAAATGAAGAATTTAGCAAAGTACGGTAAAAGGAAGAGAAAGAGAAATGTCCCTGAATTCGCGCTTGTGGTGAAGAGTCGGGGTGTCGAAAATCGTCCAATGGGCCTGAATAATGAAAGGGACCTGAAAACACACAAAAACACACAAAAATATAAAAAGCTAAAAGACTTGGGTTGCCTCCCAAGAAGCGCTTAATTTAACGTCTCTAGCTCGACGACGTCCACGTTCGATGTCATCCCGGGTCTAAAAATAGATGACGGTCGTGCCACGCCTTGGTATTCTCCAAGAGCAAGATTTGGTGATGATAATCACCAAGGCGGGCACAAAGAGCATATATCCAACTAGCTTCGGAGGTCGGAAATGCGAGTAATCGATCACCTCGAATATGTCAAACCAAAATTGCAGCATGGGGTGATCGGGTACCTTCTCGACTATCTCGTCTACCACCTCAAAATCAGACTTCAACAAAGTTTCGGATGGTTCAAAATACGACTCAATAGTCTCACTTTCCTCCAACATCAACATCATCACTCCACCTTCTTCACCAAGAGTAGGGAGACTCGAATCTCCAATAAATTCTGGACACTCCAACGGCAACACCCCCACACTTTTCTCCGCAGTGTCATCAGAAATCGCAAAGGGGCGGATCTCAACCAACTCGTCAATCTTAGCCGTCTTACAAACCTCTTCCTTACACAACCCTTCTAAACAATTGTTCAAGCTTGATTTTATACACGAAGGAGACAAGGGATAATAACCATAGCTCGGAATATAAGTATTTAGTTCATGAGGAGCATATGGATCATTAAATCTCAAATCGTGGTATGTAGCTGGGATGTGATGACCAAAACTATGATCGGAAAAATTAGCATAAGAGTCAATATGGGCCTAATTATAGGAATTTGAAAGCGGGGCCCATTGGTGATTCGGAGGTTCGGATGGGTGAAAGTAGAACGTATCCATGAATCGATCATAAATTTCCTCCCACGATYTCAAGGAGTCGGSCTYTAAAWCCARCAACCATGTTCCCGCCYGATCCTKTAGYGTGAAAATAAAAAGTCGCATTTTCACGTGATCAATCGACAAGCCGAAATGAGGAAACGTCGGGATGATAGTATTATACTCTCGAATGAAGTTCAACGGGTCTTCGCTCGGTAGTCCATGAAAAATCGGGAGTTGCTCAAGGTAAAACTCATCAAGATCATACTCCCGCATTACAAAGCTCAAAGGAATTGTCGGTCGATACCCTTGCCAGTCGGATATTGGGCAAACCATCTCTTCATCGAAAGGTGAAGTGCATAAGTCATCATATGGCGAACTCGCTCGATAATTCGCCATCTTCAATCAAAATAACCTCGAGTCTTCAAAAATGTGGCTACAAAGCACAACACTCAAAAACCGAGATTAAACGTACCAAAAAGAACAAAATTAAATAAAAATAAAAAAAATCACAAACGAACACTAACACAAACAAACAAGTAAAAGCAAACACCAAACTAAAAGCAACGGCGCCAATTTTTGAATCGAACTTTTTCGCGTTTAAAATTAATAAAAAGCTCGTCCGCAAGAGAACGAAGCTGTTGTAGGCGATAAGTTGACTCGAGTCGAATCACAAGGAAGACTAATCGGAAACTATTCTGGGGTTTGATTTTACGTACGTAGAAACCGAAAATAAAAACTAAACTAAACTATACTAAACACACGATCAAATAAGGTTTGAAGTGTTCTAACATCTACGAGCAATAAAATAAAAAGCTTTTAGAAACAATAAAGAAAAGCGAGGTTCTAGTGCACCAGAATCATCTCCACGATCGGGGTTGTCAAGCCCAATGGTTCTAAACGACCCTAAGCACACTAAAACATTAAATCTAGCCAACAACCATTAACATGATCAAAAACATAATCTCAATAAGCAATTAAACTCAAGCATCAATATGGAATGAAGCGGAATAACTATTATGAGCATTGAATAATTGAACTAACAAGAATTAACCATTAAAAYAYTTCAGCAAAAGGATATAAACTACAAACGAGAAAATCWATAAAAGATGAAGAACTACATTAACAAGTTGAAATCTAAAAACCGAGGAATTACATTAACATTAACCAAAGCTAAAACATAAGCAATTACAACTAAGTTCAGAAAACTTATGAACCAGAAAAACGATGACATTCTAACGATCTTCAGCGTCCCGAACAGTCTTGAACGTTGAATGAACGGAAATGACGAAAACGATGAACTATATAATCTAATCTTGCTCGAACTGAAGGGTGGCATGAACCGAGGGTGTTCTATAATGATCTGGACCTTTCCCCCTCGTCCCAGCACACCAAAAATGAAGAAACCACCGGCTATATATAGAATTTCAAAAATAACCGCTCAAACTGCCGGAGCGTCGATGGTGCGTCGATGGTGCATCAGTCGACGCGAGCCAAGCTGCACGCGTCGACCAGGCAGTGCGTCGACTGACGGGCCTAGGATCGACACAACAGAACATTTGCGTCGACGGTGCATCAGTCGATGCGAGCCAGGCTGCACGCGTCGACCAGGCATTGCGTCGACTGACGGGCCTAGGATCGACGCAACAGAACATTTGCGTCGACAGTGCGTCGACATTGCGTCAGTCGACGCGAGCCAGGCTGCAGCTGGTGTCGGCAGGACTCGGACACTGGGTAGCCCAGTGTCAGCACAGTACCCAGTGTCAGCACAGTACCCAGTGTCAGCTCAGTGCATTGCTCGTCTAATCTTCGTCTTCTCGAGCTATAATACCGAAATAAAATAAAATAAAATTATTTCATATAAAATAAAGTAAAAATACATTAAACACCATAAGAAACGAAAAATAATAAAAAGGAATAAAAACGATAAAAAGATAAAATAAAACACGTAAAAGCACACAACACACAATGCAAAAACACATGAAAATCACATTTAAATATGTACAAATCAGTTAACACCATACAAGGAGCTATTTGTAAAGTATAAAGATAGCTGGGTGTTTTTTGTACTTAGACTAAATATCAGGGGTAGATCGTAGGAAGAGTACAAGTGAAAAATATGTATATATGCTGATGGAGCCAATAGCCTGATGGTGAAATGAAACAACAATACATTCTTGAGTGGCTTAAGTTCAATATATTAGTTGTGGCCTAATTAAAAGAATAAAAAAACAGTTATCTTTCAAAACCATAAATACCTCTTGACATGGCTTTAATTTTGTATTTTTTAAAAATTGTTGAGGTGAACACTACATGGAGCTACTTGTAATTTTGAAAGACATCTATGTTTTTTCATAATTAGACTGAATAAGAGGGATAAACATGGAAAAACAAGAACTGCACCTGGCACCCTGCACCAGTACCACATGTATGAAGCCAATCTGTTATGTAGCATTTAAGCCTCCCTTTAACATCATTTACCATTCCCTTGAATGGAGCCTCCATTGTGCCAGGTAATAATCGATTAATATAGGCTGCAATAAATTGGGATAAATAAACAGTTGAAAAGATCGATGAATTCATCTAAGGATGCAAAAGGAAATAGGCTACAAATATTCCGATATAACACTTTTTACAGATGTTAGTTTACGTGATCCCCATTGTTTTAGCTTTTTTATGTTGTAATAAGGCCATGAATATTATCACAAATAAAACAGCTTCACTTGCTCTTCCTTGTATTACTCCACCACCTGTCCCAACCATCAATTTTTTCCCTAAAAGTAAATTTAGATTTCAGATTAATTAAAAAAAAATGACCTTGAACATGCAAAAAAAATATAAAGAAAAATATACATACCTCACAAAATGCACTAAATCAATTGAATAAGATATATCATTAAATCCAAAAATAATTTAAATAAATGAAAAATAAAATCTGTTGAAAGGAACTCATCGGGTAGATTAAGTGGCTTCGTGAGCCAATCCAAAACGTTCATTTCGAAGTCGATTGTAGCAGGGGAAATTATCCAACTAAACCAGACCATGTTAATGCCCAACACTAAGCAATTTGACTAAAAAACCGGCAATGCTGCTATTGGACGGGAAACAAGTAATATCTTTGACTGGGCATGTATGGAGGAAAATAGTAAAAATAGTAAACAACAGAAAAAAAGTGTATTGGAAATGGAAGGATATTTTATTTACGAAAACATTTAACCTTCCAAGACGACGTTTAAGAACTTTACTAAGAACAGGGAGAACTAGCCATGTAAAACAATCACATTTGAATTCTTTTTCTGCTATAAGAAAACAGAAGAACTAGCCATGTAAAATAAGTTAACAAATAAACAAGGATAAGAATAAAATTCAAGTTAACTCAAATGGACAATACATTCCTGGAAATTTGGAGAAACACACAGTAAGACGTCGAGAGGTAAAAGAGAGCAAAACATAGAGGCGATCAGTCACTCGAATGGACCAAACTCAGGCATCTAACCATTCCTAATCTATATCATCCATACCTGAGTTATTATCATCGCCCCGAACTGGTCTTTGATTGTGTACCGCATTCAGATACTCCTCAAACCGAACGGAATGTACACCTTCCATACACCACATAGTTTCATCATCAACATCAAGAGCCCCTATCCTATCCTCAATAGGTTTGCTTGGTTCATCCAAATATGTTTCCTCTGTTTGCTCCTCAATATTAGTGAACTCTTTTGCCAATTTCTTCATTGCATAACTGAAAACCTCTTCGGTGTGATCTTTCACATAGAAGACTCGATGCACTTGTGTTGCCAAGATAAAAGGATCATCTCCATAGCACAACTTGTTGAGATTAACACGTGTGAGACCATATACATCTATTTCCGCATGAAACCACTCATAACAAAATAAGATAACACTGAAAGAACCCCAATAGTTTAGCTCTATAATATCTTGTATCCTACCATAATAAGTGACATCATCAACGCAAGGATTATGATCCTTAGTACTTGCAAAACTTGGAGTTAAGGCAGTCAACGTTACTCCACTATTTCGTGTTTTCAATTTTGCATCACGTTCTTCAGTATAGAACTTATATCCATTGATGAAGTATCCAGTGTATCTCTGTGTGACATTAGAAGGTCCTAACGCTAGCCATTTAATATGATCAAGAACTGGTACTTTGTCTCTAAACCAATCCATAAATTCCTGGCTATGTTGTTGAGCTTGCCTCCATCTTTTTCTATTCTTATCTCGGGATTTGGTTTTCATCACATCTTCATGTTCCCTACATTGATAAAAAAATCATTATTATTAAAACTCAATAACTAAATAACAGAAATTTTATGATAAAAGGCACATAGACAAAAAATAAGGAACTTACTTTATGTACTTCTCAACTAGCTCATCCTGGAAATTGAATAACACATACCTATGTGCTAGTTTTTTTGTGTCATGATCTAGAGAAAATTCTCCTTTCTTCCTTCTCTTTTTCTGCCCAAGTGGATGACCCATCATAGGAAAAATAGGCGATCTCTCATCAATTGCATCAACTTCCTCATAACTTCGATTAATGATTTTGGATTTCTTCTTTGCACCATCATGCAAATATCTTGAGCAAAATATAAGACATTCTTCTGTTAAATATCCTTAAGCTATAGAGGCCTCAGGACGACTTTGATTTCGAACATATTTTTTTAGTTTTCCAAGATACCTCTCGATTTCGTACATCTACCAACCACTTACTGTCCCACTCAACCTAACTTCATCAACTAAATGTATAGGTAAGTGCATCATGGTGTCAAAGAAAGAAGGTGGAAATATTTTCTCTAGTATACAAAGAATCTCAAATATTTCACGTTGCCAATGATCCAAGTCTTCCGGTTTCATAACTTTACTGCATATGCCTCTAAAGAAAGCACTTAATATTATCAAAACTAGAGCGACATGCTTAGGTAAGCTTTTCCTCACAGCAACAAGAAGCAAATATTGCATCAAAATGTGTGCATCATGACTTTTGTAACCTGATACTTTCAATTCATGCATATGAACACAATGTGAACACCCTTGCGGTAGCTTGGCACTTCTCAAAACCTGGCAAAACCAAGTATTCTCCTCCTTGGTCATTGAGAAAGATACTTTAGGTAACAAGTAGCACTTGCCTGTAGATTTAACAGGGTGTAAGGAAGCTCTTATCCCCATTTATTTTAAATCTAACTGAGCATTAAGATAATCTTTTGTTTTTCCTGGTATGTCCAACAAAGTGCCCAGAACACTATCGCAAATATTCTTCTCTATGTGCATGGGGTCAAGATGATGACGAGATGTATTATGATTCCAGTAAGGCAAATTAAAAAAGCAAGACTTTTTCCTCCATGGGCAATTTCCATCTTTTTTTCTCGGTTGTGTCTTACCAAACTTGTTTTCAAACCCCTGCAACAAATGTAAGACCTCAGCCCCTGTTAGACGATTTGGTGCTGCCCTCATCTCAATTTCCCCGTTAAAAGACTACTTGTCATGACGCCAACAATAATTTGCATCTAAAAATCTACGTGCGCCTATATAGCAAGACTTTTTACAATGATGCAAATGTAAATGGTCTGTTTCATAGTGACAATATGGGCATGCATACTTACCTTTTGTGATATACCCAAACAACATGGCATAACTAGGAAAGTCACTCGTTGTTGATCGTAAGGCAACCCACTTTTGTGGCACTTTGAAACATCATAAGTCTCCACCCCTGACTCCCACAAATCATCTAGCTCTTCAACTAAAAGTTGAAAGTAAACATCAATGTCATTACGGGCCCTGGAATGAGTAAAGACAATATAAGATACTCTGCCTTCATAAACAACCACGGTGGAAGATTATAATTAATTAAAACCACTGGCCATGTACTATGTGAAGTGCTCATGGTTCGAAATGGGTTAAAACCATCACTAGCAAGCCCCAATTGCACATTACGACACTCTCGAGCAAAATCAGGATAAAATGAATCAAAATCTTTCCAACCTTTACCGTCTGCTGGATGACGTAAGTTTCCATATTTGACTCTTTTCTCATCATGCCACCTCATCTTATCAGCTGTTTCAGCACACATATACAACCTTTGCAACCTAGGTTTTAAGGGAAAATGCAAAACTACTTTTTCAGGAATCCGATGAATATGTTGTGAATCAGTCTCATTAATCCCATTTTTATTTTCCACTTCTGTCCACCTTGGAGCATGACAAACGTGGCAAGAAGTAGCAACTTCATCGTCCTTCCGGTAGAGCATACAATCATTTCGGCAGGCCTCAATCTTCTTATAATGAAGACCTAAGTCTTTTACCATCTTCTTAGATTCATTAAAAGATTTAGGCAATTTGACTTCCGAAATTAATTCTTGGATGATCTGGATAAGATCAGAAAAGGCGATGTTACTCAACCCATGAACAAACTTAAAAAAAGTTGTAACCGAATCATGAATTATAATTTCGAAAATGATTTACAACCCTGATATAACTCTTGTTTACCATCCTCAACCATCTTAAAGTACTTCTTAACCTCTGGATCGATATCCTCTTCGATATCTTCATGGAAGCTAGAAAGCTTGTCAGCCAGGTCCTTCTGAGTATCATATATTAAAACTTCCATGTCGTCATGAGCAATATCCCTCCTTGTGCTTGGCATGGACAATGACGCACCTTTCTACTTAAAATTCCATTCTTTAATTCTTGGTCCAATTCCATTGGCAATTAAATGTTTATAGACTTCATCTTGACGATGCTAAAATCGATTATAACACTCTTTACTGTTTTGTAGTTCTTAGTAGTTTTTGGAAATAAAGGTTCATTGGCTTGATATTATTGGAAATCGATTCGATTAAGGAATCAAGGTGTTTATAGCTTTGGAAATTTAAAGAAAATGAAGATAAAGCAATTAAACTAACCAAACTAAGCTAAGAAATTGAAATAGCAAATCGGTCGAATGCCTCGAATAGAAATTGCAAGCGGAAAATGAAAATAAGCAAAAACAAGCAATGTTTCACCAAGTACAAGTATGAAAGCTCAGGGTACAACCATGCTTGCATGAACATAAAAACTTGAATAATGCAAATAAGCAAAAATAGAAAGCATGAATGGATAAAGCAATGAAAATTGACGTCAGAGTTTAAAACTTTACGGAAAATAACAAGCAACGAAGTGTAGATCTAAGATTTAACATAAATTGAAGAACATGCTTGAAACATATGAAATATTCAAAATAAAAACGATCAAGGACTCGATCTATGATCTAGATGTGTCACTCACCTAGATTCCATGGACGATTCACAAGATCTAACAAGAAATTTAAGAGCTAAGGCAAAAAGCATGAGATGAATATCAAGCATGGAAATAAAGAACAAGCATGAAATTAAAATAAAGCTTACTTGAATTAAAGGGAAGAAGTAACAAGTTTGAATTAAATTTCAACAAAGTAAAATCCAAGGGAGTACTTGAATTCTTCTTGAGCTTACAAACCCAAGGAAATCTTGAAAATTAAATCTAAAATCTAGAGAGAGAATTTTTATTCCCAAACCCAAGCTTGGGTTTAGAGGAAGTGTGATATTTTCCAAAAATGAGAGAAGTCTACTATTTATACTAGGTTTAATTGGGTTTAAATGTATTTAAATGGGCCCAATTAGCCTTTTGGCACATTTTAGCTTGATATGGCTCAAGGTGGCTCAATTATGGCTCGAGGTGTCTCGGTCTGGGCGAGCCCGGGTGCGTTGGGGCTGGCTGGGGTGCTTCTGGGCTCCAGTTTAGACTCCGGGGTGCTGCCTAGGTTGCGTCCTAGGGTGATGCAGTTTAAGCTCCATTTTGGGCGCTGAAATGCTGCCTAGGGTGCTGCAGTAGGCTCTAGTCTGGGCACTGAAATGCTGCCTAGGTTGCTGCCTAAGGTGCTACAGCAGTAGGCTTCAGTCTGGGCACTGAAATGTTGCCTAGGTTGCTGCCTAGAGGTGCTGCTCCTTAGGCATGAATTTGGGCCAGGCTAGGCTTGGCTAGGCCACCATTACAGAATTTTAGCCACTTTTGAAACTTGCTCTTGGCACCAATTTTGGCATGCAAATAGGCAAGGCTAGGCTTGGATTTTGGCCTCCATGCCTTAGCTTGAATTCAAATCATTAAGCCACCTATTAAATGAGAATTTTGAATATAAAAACCCAAGAATTACACCAAACCTCAAATTAATTGAACTATTTAACCCAATTAAATATAAAATTAACAAGACAGTGAAAAACAACAAAACAAGAAAAATAACCTAGAAAACTAACTAATCGACTCAAAAACTAATAAAAGCAATATAAAACCCAAATTAAAAATACGACAAAAACACTAAAATTACATGCAAAACAACCACCCCACACTTATCGGTTTGTTCGTCCTCGAACAACGAAAAGAATCGAGTATGTACATGCAATGATCATTATGCAAAAAGATAAATCCTTGAGCTCATCCTTATTATGATGATGGGATTATCAACATAGACTCGATATCGTCAAGCATTACTCGTATTACTCGTTTTTAAATGAAAACCAAATTGATGACTTCCTCTCAAGTGTAATTTTGAGAGTATTCGCTTAATTCGCTCAAGTGTTTGTTTATATGGGACGTGTATACACTCAAGTCGGACAATACATGCACCTTGTCAATATTTCACAAATCGGACGCTCAAAATTGCTCAAAGTTCATGACCAAATAAGAATCAAAAGAGGTCTATATTTTGGGTTTTAATGTTGGAACTTTGGTAAGGTATGAAATTTTGGATAAAGTGGCTAAAACACGATCAATAACACACGAAATCCTAATTTCTAAAACCCGAAGCTTATGATCACTTCACCCTTCCCAATTCACCAAACTCTTGTTCGAAACCCTTTTGTATGCTCACACGCTTTTCCGACTTTATTTCTCAACACTTAGAATCTTTTTGAGTTTGATTCTTTTTATTAAGTTTAGCCTTTAAATTAGTCTTTTCACATGAACGCACGCTTTATCACTTTTCGTGATTTGTGTTGGAGTATTATTCTTTTTTTTTGTATAAGCAACTCAAATCCCGAAACCCACAATTGATTTTCCTCACAATTCTTGTCAGCTAATCATACACTCTTACCTCAAAATTTATGAAGATATAAGAGCTAAAATCGAGCTCGGCTAACAAGAAAAGGGACATAGGCGCAAGGGGACTCATTTGGGATTTTTAAACTAGCTTAAATGTATGGATATGGCTGGAACAAGGGTGATATATGTGCCTCGGGAACATTTCGAATTCAATCATGTACGAGCAAAATCAAACCTCCTCAATGCAATTTACATAAAAATGCAAGCAAGCCGATAAACCACACAAGGCTACTCACTTGTTTTCATCGAATTTGGGAGGAAAATCTAAAAAGCTTTTAGAGCATTGCAATCTTTTCACGAGAGAATGTTGGTTATATATATATATATATATATATATATATATGCGGGTTTTGGGCGAAACACAAGAATTTAAGTGGTGATAAGTAAACTACTCAAATTTCCAAGTAAGTGGTGATTGTTCAACAATGTAATAAAGACACAAAATATAGAAAAATGACTCAACCCTATAATAGCGCAAGTAGTAAGCGTCACTTCGCCAAGGCTCGAGTTAAGAACGACAAATCATGCTTTATAAAACCCGGACCCTAACCACCTACCCACCCCACACTTAAACCATGTAATTCCCTCATTGTATTTTAATGAAAAAAGTAAAAGGAGGGTGAGATAGAAGCTTCCTAAACCGAGAGAGTTTGAGTCGAGCTCGGTGGGGTCCACTTAAGCATCCAAGAAATCCAAGCAAAGACCGAGCACGACTTGTTTCTCCCGGCTCCATGAGCACTATTAGCTTATTAAACCGGCAATGGTTATAGTCAGAAAGCAAAACACTAAAAGAGAAAATCACACGAAATTAAAAACTCAAGAAAATATGTACATAAATTGAGATTAAACAAAACCAAAGACTAGATAGAACCAAAAGACAACAAAAATATTTTTTTGTTTTAAAAATTTTCAAATGTTTTTGGATTTTCATTTTAAGAAGAAAGAAAGAAAGGAAGAAAGAAAAGAAAAGAAATAAACGAGAAGAACTTGGGTTGTCTAACGTCATTAGCTCGAAAAACTCTCTTTTTGATCAAGGTAGAAAGATAATGGGAAGCTCCACCAAAATAATATCCTCCTTGTCGGGAGGATCCACTCTTTGGAACGTTCTCGGCGCATTGCATAACTCAAATAGTATTCGCCAAAAAGCAAACATCCCAAACGGGCAAATGAGACTCGTCTCGGCTAGGTCTTCGGGTGGAATAGTAGTTTTGAAGTGCCCCAAAAACTCGTCTAGGAAACGATAAGAATAAGGGCCGGCTAGCTTGTTCAACCTTTGATCAAAAAAAGGGGGAGGGAAATGATCTCTCTTGGTAGCCGTATTCAACTTCTTAGAATCAATCAACATCTTCCATCTTGTCGTAGCCCTCGTGGCCAAAAAATCTCCTTTTCTCTCCTCAAAAATGAACACGCTGCTCGTCTTTGTTACCAAGTCAATGGGCTTCACCCACTTGCTTTTGGAGATCACAAACATTAAGCCCTCAAACAAAAACCTCCGATTCCCAGCTTTCACTATCTCTTCAAGAAATGGATTCAAAGGGGTATCTCCCTTAACAACTCCGGGATTCCACCCAATACCACCATTAAGAACTTTAAGCATTTCAACCATCCTCTTCTCTTCATCTCGATTCGAATTCGCCAATATGGTAATCGGCTTGTTCTCCTCTTCCTCCAAATAGGTATGCGTTAGCTCGAACAAATCACCGATCTCTTCAAGGTACTCTTCAAGCTCTTCAATCTTAGCATCATTGACCTCCACCTCCCCCTTTACAATCGTCATTTCCCTCAATGACACATAAACAATCTTTTTCACTCACGTCGTTGCACATAGAGGCACAACAGACTCATCGTTAAGAAAATGGGTCTCATTATCCTCACAACGATCCTCAATATAGATTTCCCGGACAATATCTTCCTCAAGGCTCCTATCCTCCATATAAACTAGTTCGACCATGGCCTTTATGAAGTCCATATATACCCACTCTTTGCAAGAATTTTTTGAAGTAAAAGGTAAAGGGTCAAGAGGAGTAAAAACACTCGGAATCGAAACCACGTCTTCCTCCGACGGCGAAACAACCATATCAACTACCCCACACTTATCGAGGATCGTGACCGGACTAGTATGTGAAGGTGGACTTGGCAATTATCGATTCAAGACCAAGAAATCCAGATCGGAAGATCGGGTAGGATCCTTCACCGGGATAAGTGGGCCTACGTGAGAAGTAGCAAGAGGAATATGAGTCGACGACGAAGCACACGATGGTGTAGCACAATCGGGTCCCACAATATCTCCATGGCCCCCATACACTTCCTCTGAATGAGTCATCAGTATATTGAATGAGGAAATTAAAGGGTAAGGAGGAATCGGGCCCGGATTGACATTTGAGCGATTTGGGCCTCCAACGCCGCCATTTTCTTAATTAACTCAAGCTCCTTAGATGATAAAGGTGGAAGCACCTCATTAGAATGAACATACGTTGGGGGAGGACATTTATCCTCGGGAAGAGTAAACACCCCCACAAAGGGTCTACTAACATCTCTCATAGTGCGGATAGGGGGTCCACTTGCGACAACGGAGATTGGTCCCACAAACAACTTGTAAGCCTCAAGATCCTTAGAGGATAACGCCATGCATGCCTTAGAACAAGTCCTCGCGAAGATTTTGGCTAGGGAGGATGAAACGTCCCCAAAAAGGGTTTGTTGAAATCTCTCACAGTGCGGATAGGGGGTGCATCAGAGCTCAAACCACCAAAGTACGCATAAGCATCGAGATCTTGGGATTAGTGGTGGCACCAATCAAGGCTTGATTAGAATTGGAAGTACAGCAATTGCCATACAGGCCGGGATTCGGATTTCCACCACCCACATTTCCACTCGGATACATAATCAGTAAAGGATTGACATTATAATGGGGGGGGGGCTGTCTCTTATACACATCTAGATGTGTATAAGAGACAGGGAGCACCATAGCCATACGGATCGAAAATTGGGGCTTGCACATTTGGACAAGGATTTGGAGCTCCATAACACCCGAAAGAACCATTCACGCTCAAAAAAACATTAGACCCGACACGATTTACACCATGCCCTCCCATGCCGGGTTGACTATATCCATATCCACCATTGGCAATGTGGTTTGCACCATGCCCTCTCACATTGCCAAGGACATTATACAACATCTCATTCCCAACATGGTATGAACCATTCCCTCCCATGTTGAGAATGTATGCACCATAGCTACAAGCACCTATCGGAGTTAAAAAAAACATCAAATAACAAACAAAGCTAGAAACACAATAAAACAACAATCAAATCGAAAGCCTTAACAAATCCGATTTGCAACGGTGCCATTTTGTTTTGAAGTGTGATTATTTATGTTTTCCCAGAAACGGCGCCATTTTGTTAAAAGAGTTTCCGTGGGCGCTGAAATGTTGCCTAGGTTGCTGCCTAGGGTGCTGCCATAGGCTCCAGTCTGGGTGCTGAAATGCTGCCTAGGTTGCTACAGTAGGCTCTAGTCTGGGCACTGAAATGCTGCCTAGGGGTGCTGCTCCTTAGGCATGAATTTGGGCCAGGCTAGGCTTAGCTAGGCCACCATTCCAGAATGTTAGTCACTTTTGAAGCTTGCTCTTGGCACCAATTTAGGCATGCAAATAGGCAAGGCTGGGCTTGGATTTTGGCCTCCATGCCTTAGCTTGATTTCAAATCATTAAGCCACCTATTAAATGAGAATTTTGAATATAAAAACCCAAGAATTACACCAAACCTCAAATTAATTGAACCATTTAATCCAATTAAATATAAAATTAACAAGACAAGTGAAAAACAATAAAACAAGAAAAATAACATAAAAACTAACTTATAGACTCAACCACTAATAAAAAAAATAAAACCCAAATTAAAAATACGAGAAAAACACCACAATTACATGCAAAATACTTACACGGACAACTTATTTGATCTCCCTCCGCTCGAGTAGAAAATGCATAATTTACAAAATCCTCCACTCCTTTAGCATACTCACAACTGGATTGTGAGTTGTAGATCCAACTATTGACTTCATGATCAATTATTAAACCTTCATAAGAAATGAACCACATCAAAAGTTATGACTAATACATTGCATGATTTAAGGTTTACTTAAGAGACTAAGACTCATAAACCTTAGTGCATGACAATAAAGGATAAATAAATTGATGAAGAGTACAAAGTCTCAATATAAATAATAAAAAACATATTAACACTCTATTGTCTGAAGTGGAAAGAAAAAGAATAGCAAAATAATGAATTTAGTGGTTTTATTGCCGTACTCTTATGGAAAATCTTAAATAAGATAACACACATAGTATTTATAAACTGATCTTAACTGATATTAAGCAACTTATAAGTCATAGCAAGGGATTAAATTTAATCAAGAGCCTGCGCACATACACTGGCATGCAAAAGCAGGTCCATTAATAGAGCAAATGCAGAACAAGGGAGGGCTTAAAGCTTGACCAATGAGTATCATTTTCCAGTGACAAGGAATGTACCTCAAAAACTGGATCCAAAGGGAGATATGAATTAGGATCTTGGAATGCTTCTTTAAATCGTGGCCTTGCAAAAAAAAAATTAGAAGAAATTCTTGGTCAATCTCACGTCTACAGTAAAAGAAAAGCATGTGGATGTGCACCTTGTGGGCGCAATCTGTATGTGTGTGCGCGTGTGTGGGGAAGAGAGAGAGAGAGAGATGTACCAAGAACAATAGGTCAATGGTTTTTCCAAGGAGGACTGAAGATATTTTCCTTTATATTCCCTCTTGAAAACTTGGAACTTGCGTTGGGAAAAGATAAAAATAAAAAAAATAAAAAAATAAAATGGCAGCGGAGTAAGTATATTTGTTCCTTATTCTATTTAGTATAACAATTCATGTTCTGCTTCCTCTCCAACTTTATTGAAAACTATTTACCTTTCTTTTTCCGAACAGTAGACAATGTTGTGAACCAATTTCTCAAATTTAATAGAAACATTAAGAAGAAAAAAGTAATAATAAATTCTCTCTATCGGGAACCACCTCTAATTACTCACAGTGCCTCAATTCTCCACAAGTCATGCTGTGTGTTATTTGTCACCCTGGTCTAAACTAGGTTTACTACACATTAGTTGCATCAAAGTATACAAAGTGGTTCATCTAACAACCTTTGTCCAATGTTCCTGTAAAACCTCATGGTTATTCCAAAATTTGCATCGAACTGTCTATCTGAACAAACTCTACAGGTTGTGCATAATACACCCAACTAATGTGAATATTGCTTCTTAATAATTCAATACTCAAAAACACATACATAAAATGTCCTATAATATAGCATAAATTATATAGTCAAAAGAACATTAGAAACAATCCTCCAAGAAATTCAAGTAGCTGAAAATAGATAACCTTCAATACACATAATTCTTGAAAAAAATTAACAAACATACCCATATCCATATAATCAATCAAGTGTATTTTGAGGATCGAGATATCTTTGGCATATCAATACAAAAACCACCAAGATCTCCCATTCCTATTTGTATCATTTAATACACATTTCTAACGTAAAATACTTTTTCAGCCGGTACACGAGCATATAACTAACCAATTCCCAGGATCAATAAATCAAGCCTAAATCAATATTTTATTCCAATGATTCATTATGTAATTCAATCATTTGGATTTACTCTGATAAATCCTAGTGTGCATCTCCTTTTTGTAATAGGCATGAGAAATGAAGTTCCTCCATGCATCCACTATAATCTAGAATAAATTTAATTTTGTAATAATAGTTCTAATTACTGAAGTTCAAATCCTAGTGCTTGTTCATAAAAATTAATGAATGTAGGAAAATTCAATATCTCTATTTCTCAGTCCTTACTCCTTAATGCACACAAGTCTCGATAATAAACAAACAAAGAAAAGCAGTTCTTCCATGATTTTTTTAAATTGACCAACACCACCAAACTACTAATAAGAATGTAATTGCTATTGATAAACAAGGGTTAAGAATTGGTCCCAAAATTGTATCATCATTTGGACCTTTCAACAGCTACAAAAGAGACTGGGAATAAGGTGAATCAAGTACTACAGTAAACATATAATCTAAAATAATTGAGAAAACTAAAAAAAAATAAAAAATTCCAAGAGAATTCAAACTTGTTTTGGGATCGAAATCTTTGCACCAAAGATAATTTCCAGAACAAGAAGAAAATATGAAAAAATATGAACAATCCTTTTTCTTGGCGTGTCTTGTTCTCTGTATTGGCAAGTGATTAATAGAGGCCGGAATTCGATCGTCCTATCCCTTGTACCAGACCCTAACATAAGTCTCAGAGAGAAATTCGATTAGCTACAACAAGATTTGGATGATTTGTTGGAAGATTATTATATATCAATCAATGAAAATACGGCTCACAACGTAAAAAATAGTTGGCCCAAAACATGATTAATGCGATTATTGAGAGAACTGATGATACCTGAAAACTTGGATCGTTGTGATTTGAAGAACAAACTAAATTCTCCAAGAAAATGGGATTAATCAGCCAAATTATAACCAACATCAATCATCCAATCCAAAGCCTAAAGAAAAAAATGGAACTGGTGATGAGCTGAATATTCCAGCTGAATGACGCAGCGTGACGAAAAAAATGGAACTGATGTGATGAGCTGAAGATTCCAGCTGAATGCGGCAACCTTAGGAAAAAAACGGGACTGATGATGAGCTTAAGAATCTGTATGCCGCATAGCGTGGGAATTGAAAGTTTTTTGTTGCCTAATTAGAACCCGTTTCGTGTTGTTGTTCTATTGGGATTGGGTTATTTATTTCTTAATTCTCATTCGAATAGGTTCTTTAACTATTGAGTTTGAATATTTGAATGCCCGTTAGCATTAAAAAAAAAATATTAACGTCCCATACCGGTCAGCATTATATAATTATATTAATTATTTATAAAGAATATATATATATATATATATATAAATATATATGTATATATAATTGCTTAAAGGGATATATAATAAATATAAAAATATAATATATAACAAATTTCAATAAATAGTATATATATATATATATATATAATAAATATTTTTTACAATATACTTTTCAATAATAATATATAATTATATTAAGGAATATATGATATATATAAAAATATCATATAATAAATATTTTTAATTAAAAATACAATAGTTTTTAATTTTCTTCTACTTATATATAATAATATTATATGTTTATAATATCATTATTTATAAATATAATATATAAATAAAAATTAATACCAATTCATATAATTTTTCCTAATATTTTATTTATTATTATATAAATTATAGTTATTTTAAATATATATATATATATATAATAACTTTCAATAAATATTATTTTATTATAATAATCTTTAAAATAATATTATATATTTATAATATAATTAATTATTTATAATATACAATATATAATAATATTAATCATTTATAAATATAGAGTAATATATATATATATATATATATATATATATATATATATATATATATATATATATATATATATATATATAATTATTCTAAGGGAGATATAATAAATACAAAAATATGATATATATAATAAATATTTTATTAATTAAAACACAAAATTTTATAATTTTTTCTATTTATATATAATAATATTGTATATTTATAATGTCATTATTAATAAATATAATATATAAATAAAACTACCTATTAATAAAAGTATATTTCAATAATTTATTTATTATTATCTAAATATATTATTAGTTTAGCTTTATATATATAACATAATTTTCAATAAATATTATTTAATTGTAATAAAATTTAAAATAATATTAAATATTTATAATATAATTATTTACTTATAATATATAATATATAATTCTATTAATCAAAATGAAAGATAATATATATATATATATATATAAAATTCTTTTAAGGTATATATAATAAGTATACAAATATAATGTTTATAAATAAGTATTTTTTAAATTAAAAATACGAATATTTTTAAATTTCTTCAAATATATATATATATATATATATATATATATATATATATATTATAAATAACAATACCAATTAATATAAGTTTATTCTAATGTTTTATTTATTATTGTCTAAATATTATTTCATTTTAATACACTTTATAATAATATTATATGTTTATAATATAATTAACTATAAATTTAATTTATAACTTACTTTTACATATCTAATATATATTAAAAATATGCAAACTTTCACATAATTGTGTCTTGGCAAGACGGTAACACCGCTCCTCTATTACATGAGGTCGCAGGTTTGAATCACACCCATGCAATATGTGGGATATAAATTGAGGCAAGTTATGCGTCTTTTGAGCTTGTGGGCGGGTTGAGCTAAGCCTGCGCGAATAAAATATTATTTTTTTATAATATTATGTGAATTGCTGACGACTCAACCTGTCAGCAAATGTTGATGGGTGATGTATGACACCCAGTGGCTTTTCTGACAGGTAATACTTGTCCACAAATACTGACGGGTAGGAAACACACTTATTGACGCAAAAAGTATTGACGGTTAGTGCTTATCATCAAACCCGTCAGTAAATAGGATATGTACGAGTTTGCTGACGGTTCTGCCCGTCAACATTCACAGATTTTTTTGTATTATAGTAATTTATTTTTTATTTTTAAATATTATATAATATTTGAAATAAAAGTAATGAGATTAATAATAAAAAAATATAAATTCATATGATTAATTAAATACCTCAATTGAGTTAAACAATTAAATAAAACGGCAATACTAAAGCCCAATCCAACATTATCCAAGCCTAGTCCTACAATCAATGATCTGAGAAGGGAAACCCTAAAATAGATTCACATCAAGACTTGAAAGAGTGGCAGGAAAAAGCACTTCTTCTTCTCCCATCACTGCGTATTCTCTCATCTCTTCGTCCCATGAGACCCACACCACTCCGATGGTCTTACTTGGTTGGCGATGACTCAGATACGACAACAGTGAGTGCTGCACAAGACAGAGTGAGGCAACACACTAAAAGGAATGTTTTCCCTACTGATTTCATTGATTTTCCACCAAATATATACATGAAAACCTTGTTAATGTCAAGACTATAATTTAGGCTATAAACTAGGTAACTTACAATCAAAGGATCATTGACTAATTAAATATAAAATATATACGAATATTTTCCATATTCTATCACACCCTCGCAGTTGAAGCGGGAGGTCTCGTACGCTGAGACTGGCTCGAAAATCATCAAAAAGTAGGCGCGAAAGCCCTTCGGTAAAAATGTCGTCAATTTGGTAGCGGGAAGGGACATGTAGGACATGAACTTGTCCTCGGAAAACTTTTTCACGTACAAAATGAATATCCATTTAGATGTGTTTAGTTCGTTGATGTTGGACGGGATTGCCGGAGAGGTATATTGCACTAACATTGTCACAATAGACTAGTGTAGCCTTGCGGATCTGACAATGGAGTTCTAAGAGTAAATTTTGTAACCAACAAGACTCAGAGACAACATTGGCTACACCTCGATACTCGGCTTCGGCACTAGATCGAGACAAAGTCGGTTGGCGTTTTGATGACCAAGAGATTAAGTTGTCACCGAGAAAAACACAGTAGCCTGATGTGGATCTTCTAGTATTGGGACAACCACCCCAATCAGCATCCGTGTATGAAATGAGATCAAAGATGGAGGACTTGTATAAATGCAATCCAAAAGCAAGAGTACCTTGTATATATCGCAGAATCCGTTTGAGAACAGCCATATGTTCATCCTTTGGGTCGTGCATGTGTAAACATATTTGTTGAACTGCATATGATATATCGGGTCTTGTGAACGTTAGGTATTGTAATGCTCCAGCTATACTGCGATAATGAGTGGGATCGTCATAAGGAGAACCTTAAGAGATACTAAGTTTCGATTTAGTATCAATCGGCGTCGGGGCAGGTTTACATGAAGTCATGCCGGCACGTTCAATGATATCTTCGGCATACTTTCATTGACAAAGTAATAAACCATCTGCATGTCTAGTGACTGTAATGCCCAAAAAATATCTGAGAGGGCCCAAGTCCTTCATAGCAAATTCGGAAGCAAGGAGAGACATAATGGTTTTACGAAGAGTATCGAAAGAAGTGATGAGTATGATATCATCAAAATACAAAGAAATATATGCCATGTTATGTCCCTTACGATAAATGAAAAGTGAATGATCAGATTTGCTATGTGAAAAACCGATGGTGAATACAAAATCAGTAAACCGTTGGTACCATGCACGTGGAGCCTGTTTCAGTCCATATAATGATTTTTTTAAGAGGCACACATAATCGGGGTAAACTGGATCCCTGAACCCCATTGGTTGGTGCATATAGACGGTATCATGGATCTAACCATGCAAGAACACATTTTTGACATCCAATTGATGAATGGACCAAGATCGAGATATGGCAATGCTGAGTACAGTCCGAATAGTTGCAGGTTTTACGACTAGGCTAAAAGTCTCATCACAATCAACCCCAGCCATTTGAGACCTGCCATAACCTACAAGATGGGCTTTATGCCGCTCAAAAGAACCATCAAATTTTGTTTTATGTCGAATAATCCAAGTTGATCAAATAACATTAACGCCAGTGGGACGGGGCACAAGTTCCCACGTTTTATTTTTAATAAGAGCATTATATTCGTCTAACATGGCAGCATTCCAATTGGGATCAGAGAAATCATTTTTTGGGTTACGGGGAATCGGTGATGGGGCTACTACAATCGACAAGTTGTATTGGAGCTTTAGCTTGACAATTCCATGCATGGCACGATTTTCCATCGTGCGTGTAGGAGGGCTCGGCCGTTTGTGGTGTGGGTGTGACTATTGGTTGTGATTTGGGCCGTAGATTATTGGGTTGTGTGGTATTTTGTGAAGTGGATGGACCTAGGATTGAAATTGTGGGATGGACTTGGACAATATTTGGTGGGTTAGGCCGTGATATGCTGGAGTGGGCTAGGGCTGGAGAAGGAGCAGTGCTTGCTACTGGTGCTGTGTCTGGAATTCATTTTGCAAGTGATGCATTAAAAGAGGATTGATTCCACTATTTAGAAAATCATAAGAGTTAGTGGAGGCTGCATGCATGTTTGCAAAAGGAAAAATGGATTCATCAAATTTTACATGCCGAGATATAATAATTTTGCGACTTGATAAATCATAATACATATAACCCCTATGAGTGGACGGGTACCCTAAGAAAACAAAAGGAGTGGAACGAGATTGTAGTTTATTTATTTTGTTAGAGGGATATAGGGGGTAACATAAACAACCAAAAACTCGTAAGTGTGTATAAGAGGGATCCCGATGGTAGAGGATTTGAGTCGCGGATTTTTTTAAGGATTTTAGTTGGGAGAATATTTAAAAGATATGTTGCCATTTTGAGGGCATGATGCCAAAAAAGATGGGGGGATGGAGGCATGTGCAAGAAGGGTACGTATCAAGTTGTTTATAGTACGTATTTTTTTTCGGCTTTCCCATTTTGTGGAGAAGTGTGGGGGCACGAAAATCGAAAAACAAGACCATTTTTATTGCAAAATCTTTTGAATGATTCATTATCGAATTCCCTCCCATTATCACATTGAAAACACTTAATATTTTTTTCGAATTGAGTTTTAATGAGGGCGCTAAAAGATGAGAAAATAGAAAAGACTTGAGATTTTTTACCAATTGGAAAAGTCCACAAAAATTTAGAAAAATCATCTAGGAACAAAACATAATATTGATGCCCTGCAGTACTCAAGATTGGAGAAGTCCATAAGTCACTATGCAAAATGTCAAAAGGAAGTAATGTCTCAGAAGATGATGAATAAAATGGCATTTTGACATGTTTCCCAAAAATACAAGGTTCGCAAATAGAAGTACTAGGAAGTTGTTTACAGTTGATAAACTTATTATTGTTAAGGGAGCGTAATACAGGTGTCCCTGGATGACCCAATTGATAATGCCATAATTTAGGAGAAATAACGGTAAATGTTGATGGATATGTGGTTGTATGACTAGTGGTGGTGATAGGATATAGATCCCCGGTGCTATCACATCTCATTAGTCGCATCCCCATCTGTATGTCCTTCACAGAAAATCCAAAAGGATCAAATTCAACAGAAACATTATTATCAGTTGTGAAATGACATACAGAAACCAAGTTTTTGATAAGGTTTGGGGCATGTAGGACATTATTTAACATAAATGGAGGATATGGTGGGGTTAGATAACCTCGAATTGGAATACTTTGTCCACTGCCAACATTTATATTACGATTTATATTGCTCGTATCAAAATAAGACGAGAGAGTACATTGAGATGACGTCATGTGAGAGGTTGCACCAGTATCGAGGTACCAATTTTCATCAGGGACATGCAAGGACATCGTATGCATGGCTGCTTCAATATCCGTGGGTGTATAAGATGGAGATGGATTTACTTGGGTATTATAAGCTTGTTGTGGATGGGGGCCGAGGACTCCGGGTTGTCAGATAGATGGTCTGGTCCACGAAGTAGTAAGATAAGGGCACGGTGGTGCACCCCAAGTTTGTGGGCCCCACGCAGTCCATGGTGGGTATTGTGGCCATTGCGGTGTCTGTTGCCATGGGCGGGGTGAGTGAGATTGTTAACCACCTATGTGAGATGGCTGGTAACCGTAATTTCCACCACCGCGGACACCACGTCCCCGGCAGAAGTTTCGGACTCTGTTGTTGCCACGTCCGGAGCCGTGTTTGTGACTAGGAACCCCTCGGTTTGAGTTGCTGCCAGAACTAGAGATCTTGGTATCATCAATGACAAGAAGTGCTATATCCGCAATTGCTGCAGCAGTGGGGGCCCATTTGGCTTTTCTGGTTTCTTCTAGAATTAATCTCGAGCGTGCCTCGTAGAATTGAGGCAAATGACTACTTTGTTGAAGAATCGTAGCAACACCATCATAATTCTCATTTAAACCTGCAATTAATTGTAAGACTAACCATTGATTAGAGACGGGTGCCCCAAAGTTAGAGAGTTTAGTCCACAAGCATCTTGAGTTCTTGACAAAACGTCGAGGCATTGGGAAAGTCATCTAGTTGAACGTCCTTGAATTGGTTTTCTAAATACAATACACGTTGATTTTTATTATCATGGAAAATGCTTTCCAATCGTTCCCACGTTTGTTGTGGTGTAGCATCCGTTTCGATGATAGTGTGCAAAAGATCATTAGAGATTGTGCCATTTATCCACTGGAGAACGACGGCATCCAGTCGTGACCAAAGTTCTTCAGCGATTTCTCCTGTTGTCGCCTTCACCGGATTTGTGACAGTGGGCGCCGGAGTTCCGGTAGGTGGCGGGATAATTTGGTCAATGACATTGTAAACACGACAATGGATCTTGAAAAGTTCGGCCCACATCGAATATTGAACTTTTTCCATTGTGAGGGTGATTGGAATGAGAGTTTTGATATTGTTTACAGCAAAGGCGGGATGAAATTTTGGTTGCTTTTGCTGAGCCATTGAGGGCCGTAAAAGAATTGTCGTAGAAAGATTGAAAGAGAGTAGTGGCGGAAGGAGATCAGGTTTAGGCTTGATACCATGAAAGGAATGTTTTCCTGCTGATTTCATTGATTTTCCATCAAATATATACATGAAAACCTTGTTAATGTCAAGACTATAATTTAGGCTATAAACGAGGTAACTTACAATCAAAGGATCGTTGACTAATTAAATATAAAATATATACGAATATTTTCCATATTCTATCACACACCATATATAGGCAAGCTCGATTAGGCTACTTGTCGCTAGCTGATTTGCTCAGCAGTCAAAAACATGGAGACACAAGATTAATACGGTGCCAAAGACCATAAAATCGACTGTTGTTTTACAATTACAATGCTGGTTCGACATGGCATTTTGCATTATTTTGCGGGTCCACTCTGCGTGGTTCTTGACCAGTTTGAATGATCGTTGATCTATTTTTAAAAAAATGGTTTTGCAAGGAGAAATGAACCGAAATAGGAACCAACTCCTAGTTTGACCAGTTCAACGACCGGTACACCCCGATTTTCAGAACCATGCTTTATAGTAGGCGGAGGGAAAGAGAGAAATTTGGCCCTATTGACTTGAAAAAAATAAGTTCGTTTGGTAAAAAGATACTTGAGCTTGTAAGATGCTTTTGTTAAAAAAAAAAGAGAGAACGCCGGGAGCTTGTTTAACGAAAGAAAACTATACAAGAAGGGCTTGTTTAATACATATATTAATAAAATACGATCACAAAAACTAAAACTCACACAAAAGAGAAATATAAAATTAAAAAGGAATTAAGAATTTGGGTTGCCTCTTAAGAAGCATTTGTTTAACATATTTACTTTGACAACCTACAACAAGAAATATCAGCCCAGATTTAAGAATAGGTGATGATAATGACACCACTTAGTACACTTCACGAGGAGAAGTTAGCGAGGAGAGTCGCTAAGGCATGCATGAAAAGTATATCATGTAAATAAAGAACTATTTGATTCAACATGCTCATGAGGTCAGAATTTTGAATCATCAATCACCAAGAATAGATAGGTATGTTGAGGAGATAAAGCATGGTGCTCGACAACCAGAAGAACAAGATGTCCATCGATTAAAAGAAATAATAACTAGTCCACTTAATCTCTTTGATTGGCTACATATTTGGGCACATGTTAATTATGATAGGCAAAAGAAGCATGAGGATAGTCATAAGTTTCAATGGTCTCCGGGGGCCGTAAACAAGAGCTAACAACCACTAAAAAGTGATCATCAAATAAATGGAGAAAGGCACAAAGTTTGATTGTCAATAGATTAAAGATATTCGTTGAGCATATAAAACAACCTCTGTTTAACTTTAACTTCGTCGGTTTATTTGATCACCATCTTATCACTCTCAAGAGCAAGTATAACATTATTCGGGCATAAGAGAAGGGAATAAAACACATTCTCGACTACCTCTTCCACCACCTTACTTTTAAATTTCAAAAATGGATCGAGCATGTTAAAAGAAGCTAAACAATCTCAATAGTCTCCATAATAATGACTAAACCTCCATCATTCTCACATAAAATAATTATCTCAAATCATTAACGTCTATCGGGATCTCCAAAGGCAACATCTCTTTGCACCCATCCACAAATATAACCTTATAAAATAATAAATGAGTATAGACATACTCATCGAAAACCATGGGAACCACAAAACTCACTATCATTATATCCATTATGATCAAATCATCAATCATTATCGAAGCCTCTATCAGC
This sequence comes from Phtheirospermum japonicum, assembly GCA_014905375.1. Lineage (NCBI taxonomy): Eukaryota > Viridiplantae > Streptophyta > Magnoliopsida > Lamiales > Orobanchaceae > Phtheirospermum > Phtheirospermum japonicum. The sequence continues at coordinate 432,357 of BMAC01000245.1, forward strand.
ATTACCCTACACTTTCATTCAAAATATCATTAAAAATAATGAGGGGTAATACACACACTAAAATCAACCTCAACCTTCACCTCTTTATGTAAACCCACCAATAAAACATCGATGCCTAAATCACGATCAACTAATAAGGGCTCCACCACATCAAGAACCGTGACTTCATAACTAACTAAAGAGCGTTCCAGAACAAGAACATTAGACAATTCATAGTCAAAATAAAGCCATTTTACCTCATAATGAGTCTCATCATCTTCATCATTGTGTTGAATTTAGTCAAATGTAGGGGGCAAGGGATTATGATCGTATCTCGAATTATAAGAATGTGTGAAATGTGTAGAATAATTGTCATAACTTAGATTATAGGACTTGGATGCCTCATATAATTGATTATTATATAGAAGGGAAGAGGGATATATGAAGCATTATATCCCGAATTGTGAAAATCATAAGAAGGTGCCCATTGGTTGCTTGGTGGATATATCAAAGGAGACAGATAATAATAGTAATATTGATGAATTGCCCATTGAATACTTAGCCTAAAGTTGGACGTGGCTTGGTAGCCATTATAATATGGAGGTCGTGAGTTATAAGATTCTTGAGATCATTGTGGATAAGGCACTTGCGAGTGAGAATTTCCGAATTGGAAGTACAAGAATAAAGGGTGGGGGTTGGAAATTTTATACCACATGAGCCTTTCAAAACCCGAAGCGTCAGATCTCAAGGCATAGCTTAGCTTCATGGCCAAATACTCCACAAATTTTATAAGACATGGACAATCATCTCGAAGGGCAAGGTTATTATAGGAGAGCGATATCTCTTGCCAAATTGGACAATTACTTCATCACATCATAATCGGACCTCAATTTGTTCACCGGGGCTTGTGTAGATTAAGTAATATTTTGTTGAGAATTATAACTCATCGACTCGAAGATGTCATATACATTTTTGGTAGTTTGGGGTCCTATATCTCATCTGGCAGAACTATCGACCATATAATGGAAATTGAGAGTCTAACCATTGTAGAAGAATTTTTTCAAGAGCTCTACCGACACATGGTGATGTGGTCGATGTACAAGATTTTTTTTAAAGTGCTCCAAAGACTCATGTAAGTGCTCTCTACCCTCTTTAGAAAAGCTTGTAATCTTCGTCCGAGTGTACATCGTCTTTGATGAGAATAATACTTTCCCATAAACTAGGCATAGACATCATCCCACGATGTCAATGAATTGGGCACTAAACTTATTAACCACACCTTATCCAAATTCTTCAACATATATGGAATGAATTGCATCTTCAATTAATCTTCATTGAGGCCTTGCAGAAGGACAATTTAAATGATGTCATAGAACTCATAAATAAGGTTAAGCGGTTCTTCGATTGATAGATCATGTAAAACCGAGAGTATAATGTAATGTATAGCCTTTAGCTCGTAGTCACGCGTGAGTGCATGAGAAGCGAAACTGATTTACATTATTCTCTAACCTAGATCGCGTTGGGGGACTGAACTAATTGATATAGACTCGTTCTATCAAGTGGGAAAACTTAGCCTGATTAAAGGTCATCCCAATGAGTCAATTATGGGCCTTCAAGTCTCACGAGCTTTTGGGGTTCAAGATGAGAATTCGGGAAAGAGTCCTGAAGGAGGGATATCTTCTTTTAGCATGAAAATACCTAGTTTCCTTCAAAGAGAGGAGATTCCTTACTTATGGAAGAAGTATTTACTTCTTATAAATAGGGACTCATGCCTTTATTCTGAACATAATAACCTTAAATTATTTACACATATATTTATTGATTTATTTAGTATTTTGACTTGAGCATCGGGATGTCTACACCGTGAGCACCCCAATACTTTGTGTTACAGGTCGGTTTGATGATGTTCGAGAGTTGCATGAAGAGGTCGAACCCCTCTCAATCCCATTCATGAGGTTTTCAACTATTTTAGACACATTAAGTGGCACCATTTGTGGAAAATTAAGTGACATCATGTCATTAAGTCAAGACATTAGACGACGAGATGTTTGATTTGAAGCATGAGTTCCACAAAACCAACCAATAGAGGAACCAGTCAGATCAGTGAGATATCTCCCCAAAAAGAGAAGTCGAGAAATCCATTCATCTCGACTATGGGTTCTGAGAGTGGTGATCGAGTGTTATGGTTCAAAGAAAGGTTAGTGACTTACAACCATTAAACAAAGCGTTAGTGATCATAGCAAAAATCGCATGTTATGATGTAAGAAGGGTTTTTATCGACAGCGAATGCTCAATGCAAGCCTTGATTTATAATGCCTCAGAAAGATGGGGCTAAAATAATATTTATGGAAGAAGAATTGATGATACAAAGACTCGGTGAAGAATAAATACTTCCCATAGGTGAAGTAACACTATTCGTGGCATTAGAAGAGTATCCATTAAGAAACACTAGCTTATATAGTTCCTGGTTGTGGAAGCCTCGTCCCCCGACAACAACATTCTAGGGAGACCTTCATTAATGGCCTTATATATATACTGTAGTATTCACTTACCATGTGGGCTTAAAAATTCCTATGGGTAGATTAATAGGTACGGTGATCGTAGAGAAGTATATGATATGTTACCAGAAACCGATTCACAGAAAGAGCAAGCCTAGTAAAAGACCAGAAAGTCCCTTAGACATGGAAGAGGATGCACTTATAACAAATAGGATGAAGGTAAAATATATGCCAAAAGAGGAACAAAGTGTTCGTCTAACTGAAGAACTATCCAGGACCGTGCTAGTTGAGAAAGATGAGGAAAGGATAAAAAAGCTCGGGAACAGCCTGAAAGAATCATTAAGGGATTATATCATCTCTCTTTTAAAAGAGTATGTAGACATATTTGCTTTCTCAAATGAAGATATGATGGTAATAAGCCAAAAAGTAGCTAAGCATCACCTCAAAATTAACCCAAAGATAAAGCCAATTAAACAAAAGCGGTGGCACTTTGTACACGAGCTCGATAAAGTTATTGAGGAGGAAGTAGAAAAGTTGCTAAGAGCCAAACAAATTAAGAAAATATAGTTCGTTGAATGGTTGTTGAATGTTGTAATGGTGCTAAACGGATAAGAAATATGGTATATGTGTATTGATTTTCTGATATTTGAATAAGGCTTGACCTAAAGATTATTATCCACAACCTTGATTAGATTAGTTTGCAGACTCCACCTCAAGTTATGAATTATTGAGAATGATGGATGCTTTTTTTGGGTACCGTAAAATCATGCCTGCACTGGAAGATTAGCAAATGGTAAGTCTCATTACCTCTAAAGGAACATACTACTATGTTTCCATGTTTTTTAGATTAAAGAATGCAAGAGCTACTTAATAAATCTTGATTGGGAAAATGCTCAAGGATCAGTTGGGATGAAATATGGAGGTTTATGTAGATGATATGTTGGTAAAGAGCAAGAAGACCGTAATACACGTAGCCGACCTCAGGGAAACCTTTTATACCTTGAGAATGTATGAAGTTAAATTCGGAAAAGTGATCATTTGGTGTACGATAGAGAAAGTTCCTGGGATACATGGTAACGTAAGAAAGAATTTAGGTTAACCTAAAAAGGGTAAAGGCCATGTTATATATAAAACCACCCACAAATATTAAAGAGATAAAAGTGCTCATGTGACAGATAGCGGAATGAAGTTGCTTTATAGCTAAATCAGTGGAGAAGGAGTTCCCCTTCTTCAGATCCAAAGGAGGTGAGCTAAATTTGAATGAACATACGAGGCCCATAAGGTGTTTGAAGGATTAAAAACATTTCTTGCCAAACTATCCTTATTAACTAAACTTTTGACAAGTGTAGATCTCGTTATGTACATTTTGGTTTGAAAAGTCACTACTAGTACATTCTTGTTGAGAAAAGAGCACACCCAACAAAAGCTGACCTATTACACAAGTTAAATGTTAAGAGGATCAGAGACTTATTAATTAAGTTGGAAAAAGGTTCCTTATCAATAGTAATCACTATAGTCTGGACGCCTATAGTCTGGACTACAGGTTGTTTTTGCTAATAGGCATCGGTTCTGACACCGATGCATATTAGATCGACGCCTATAGTCTGGACTATATGCATCGGTCTTACAACCGATGCTAATAATATAAGTATGCATCGGTTGTTTGACCAAAACTGATGCATATAGACATCACATGCCGATGCCTTTTGTCTATATACAGTCACTATAGGCATCAGTTATCGTAGAACAATCAATGCCTATATGAACATATAGGCATCGGTTACTGTAGAACAACCGATGTGTATAGGTACGCAAAGACATCATTTATTTTAATAACAACCGATGCCTATAGTGCACCTATAGGCATCGATTTCGTTATACAACCGATGCCTAATATCATATACAGGCATTGGTTTGTTTCATACAACCAATGCCTATAGGTGCAATTTTAGGCATTGGTTTCCAAGAAAAAATGATGCCTAATATTTATTGAAGGCATCGGTTTTTATATAACAATCGATGCCTATAACGTCCCTATAGGCATCGATTTTTTCTGAAATCACCGATGCCTAATTTCTTGTAAAGGCATCGGTTTTGAATAACAACCGATGCCTATAGCGTCCCTATAGGCATCGGTTTTTTCTGAAATCACCGATGCCTCGTGGCGAGATTTAGGCATCGGTTTAGAATGCCACAATCGATGCCTATAGTTTAACAATAGGCATCGGTTTGATTTACAACGACCGATGCATATAGTTACTTATAGACATCGGTCGTTGTTGATTAACCGATATCGATTTAATATTTATATGCATCGGTTGTGTTGTCAAGAACCGATGTATATAATAATTTTAAAAACATCATATAGGAATCGGTTGTTTTTCATCCAAACCGATGCTGCTACTAATCATATGCATCGGTTTTCACAAAACCCCAAATATATTTTTGATAAAAAAATTCCAGAATTTCAAAATTTTTATTTTAATACCTGTCCAGAAAACTGATAATTACAATTTGCAAAAAAAAATTAATATAAAAAAGCATTCTATTCAATAAATTTAAATTCAAATGCAGAAATTCCCCTTTCTATCTAATAAAACTCAAGTTAAGACTGATATTCCATCGCAAACTAAACTCGTAAATATGCAGCACCTCGTTTCCTTCCAAGGAGAATCCCCAAAGCCTTTCCTCCATTCTTACGAACAACACCTCGTTCTTGAATCCTTAGACCTCTTTTCTGATATTTGTCTGCTTTTCCCTGTGAATGAATAAGAGTCACATTATTATGTAAGAAAATCCAGAGGAAAATCCACCGACATCCTCATAATGTTCTGCACCAAGTTATAAAATAAATTACTTAATAACTAAGAAAAAGTAATTAAAACTCAGAAATATATACCGAGTAATGTTTTCTACCCATATCTCACGAACTTCGTCGATTGTTTCTTGCTCGTATGGTTCAACTCCAAATGAGTCCTACACAATCCGATTCAAAATTAATTTGTCATTTTAAAAATGAAGTTTAGGTTTGGAGTTTAGAAAATCTTCAGTAAATTTTTACTACTTTAAAAAATGAGTTTACACGTACCTTGTCTAATGAAGAATTCACACTGACCCCAGAGCAAATGTTATACATATAACTCATGACATAATAATCACTCACTGCCTCTTCGTTGTTGATGACACTACAAAAATCATATGAAAGCAGATCAATATTCCCATATCAATCGGTGACACAAAATGAAATGAGTCGAAGAACTTTACTAACTTGCCTTCTAGGGTAACCGATATACTATTTTATTAAAAATACCTTAAAAAATAACTTACCGGCAGATTACTCCACCCCATATTTCTTCCTCTTCTTCCTTTTGTTGACATGGACGTCCGAACTGCTAGGGGTGAGCGGAACCGGGTACCCGGTCAATTTTCTTGGAACCAGAATCAGAACCGGTCAAGACCGGGTCTAAGAAAATAGACCGGTCCCAGACCCAATGGGAACCGATTCCGAAACCGAGTACCCGGTACCATACAATCAACAAAAATAATTTAATACAATATTTAATTAAATGGATTTTATGTATTAAATTATGCTTCTTAATTAAATGACAATAATCTCAATATACCATGCAATCACCAAAAATTAAACCACATAGTATTTAATTAAATCTTACTATAAGTATTAGCCATTTTCTAAAAATAAAATCTTAGTGCATAATTAATTATATAGATAAACTATAATAGTTATAATAATACTAAAGATTTGGTACCGGGTACCCGGTTCAAGAACTGGTACCAACGGGTACCCAGCCCCGGAACCAGTCCCACCGGGTACACGGTGGGTACCGGGACTCGAAAGTGTGGACCCAGAACTGGAACCGATCATAACCGGTTCCAAGAATTTGGAACCAGAACCGGTACCGATGGGTCCGGTTTCGGGGCTGGACCGGCGGATCCCATGTGGTTCCGGGTCCGGAACGGGGTACCCGTTATTTCTGCTTACCCCTACGAACTGCCCTGCAAATAGTAATCATTGCACTGAAGCAGTTAATTAACTTGCAAAGTATTATTTTAAATGAACAATGAGAAATTATTACCTATACATTAAACATTTACAGTTTTAAAACAAAAATGAGCGGATGAACCACCCAATCTTATATTACATCCAATGAAAATTTTCAAGCCGTTTTATGAGAGTAGGCTATAGAAAGAATCAGGTTGTGGAAAACAGCAAAATTACATTAATGATATGAAATAACTTGCCCACGAAAATTGCCCACAAAAAAGAATCAGTACATTACTTTGACAATAAGGACCTTAAAGTGAATTATTTTTTATGATGTTATTGTAAAAAAGGACAGGAAGTTACCTTTTCAAAAAATAAGAGACACAAATATAGGGGGAAATTTACGTTAGTATTAACATGTGTCTTGATATCCAAGTCCTTCTTGTGTCCCTTTGGATCTAAAATAGAAACCTGATTCTTCCCAGGACATATCACTAGCAGCACCCAATGGTCACTACACATTTTCATAAGCACAAAGATTAATTATCTTTATAAATTTTAACAATTTTAAAGGAGTAAAGGAAAAAATAACAAGAAATAGTAATTTACTCGTCTAGGTATGGTGCTAGAATGAATGTCCTGCTAAACATTTCACCGAAGGCATCACTTATGTACGTCGTCACAGCAGTCGGGTCATTTAATATACTTTTTTGCAGATCTTCGCTGGATAAAGAAATCCGATGGAACTGGCACAAAGACTCTCAGCCAACCCACGAAGACACCTATAAATCATTAGTAATTTCATAGCTAAATAAATTTAAGCTTTAAACTACCCCATTTTGAACATGCTCCGAATATCATCAATTGTCACGTGAATTTTTGTCTCTCTTTTGTCATGGAAGACGATTCTCTCTAAGTACATAGAGACGTGGTCTACGTGCACGGGCATCGATAGGATCAGGTTGTGTAGCTCTATGCAATTAGTTCCCAAAGTCTCCAAGACTACGTCATCAACAAGAGGTTGCCTTAGTTTTGTTGCAGATTGCTCACCACTTGTCTCCATGAGACTTGTTCTCTGTTTCTTTGGATATGGCCTTATAAGTTCCTGTACAATCCGCCATGATTGAGCATACTATACTAAATAAATAATTGGTGAAATTAAAATATATATTATTACCTCTCTTGCCTGAACCAATCTGACCGGCCATTGCAAAAAGCTACCTAACATTTCACCCAAGTGCCTCATTCTGGATGAGCCATCGCGGGTAGAGGAAGTTATGATGCACCCTTGACAATTTGATCTACTGGGACCTTGACATGACCGGGTGTCACCTTCATATGATGCACGATCATGTCCTCTCCAGTTGGGTAAACCATCCCGGATGCAACAATTTTTATGTCCCCCAGAATGGACAGGGCCAGGCTGCACTCGGTCGGACTCTATTACTCGAAGTAGCCTAAAGTTAATGGTCTGAATAAAATTGATTATATTCTGATGATGAATGAAATTAAAACATGACGATAATGACTTCGGGTTTTATAGGTTATACCGTAATGGCCTGAGTATATACAGGTATTGACAATGCAAAAATGCAAAAATCCCCTGACCGTATCGGCCTAAGTATATTATATAACAAACCTAATTACTTTCAGCCCCTTTAGTCTTGTATTCAAATTCCTGATACAGATAAATATATGTTTTAATTATGAAGGTTTGTTTCTGGAAATAATACGATGCAATGCCATTAAGAGGCAATAATTAGAACTAACTACTCTATAATGAAAGGACGAACAAAAAATGAGACTTGATATTTTCTAATACATGAATAATGAAAAGACGACTCTGAAAAGGATAATGCATAATGAATCTTGACTAAGAATTACTTATTTATCAACTACCTAGGTGCTTGAATGAGTCGGTTTGTGAAAATACTCTACATATTATCTAATTTATACCTCAACCATAGGAAATGGAGTCCCACAAACCGATTGGCAACTACTATGTGGATCACCTTGCGTTGGCATGTGGAAGTCATCCCCCTCGTCAAATCTTGATGGCATGTTTTCGTGAATAACTGCGGACCTTGATTATTCACTTGCTCATACAACCGGTTGAATTGAGCTTGTAGAGCATCTACTGCGTTATTTCTTGTGTCAGAGCCGCCCTCACCTTGTCCACTGTCACCACTCCACTCTGTCTCCTGCTTGACTGACTCGGTCGGCCAAAAACATACCTCACGTTCACGTGGCTACCAATACCTTTCACCCGAACCGGGTGCTCCTTCTTCCCTAGAGACGCATTCAATATGTCATCGTGCCTCTGCGGTAGAAACGTCCATTCGCTGACTTCTCGAGACTTCTCAACCTATTTGAAGAAATGATAAACATCATTTAATACACTTACCCCATGTTATTAAGTAAGTACTTCCAAAAATATATATTCTTAAAAAAAAATATAATTACTATTTTATCAACCACCCCCTTCGTTTGATCATTTGGGATATCATAATTTCCTTTTTCGTCCTTCTTGATTCTTGCTCGAACCCAATCCAAGATGCGATCATCCGGATCTATACTCGAGTTGAGCGAAGAACATGGACGATGAAGAGAGAGGGTCTGATACAACCCACTTAGCTTTCGCACTAGCATATCCACCGGGTCCTAAAAAGTGCAGATGCTGGTTATGAGACTGGCCTCCCGAGATTTCCTACTCTTTTCCTAGTAAAAAGTTTTTAGAACAATATTAGATATATATTTCTGGTGATTTTTTTTAAAAAGGTAATACACTGTACATGCCTCGAATGCTTCAAATCGATGATCACTAATGAATTTCTCCCACTGATCAGCTGTGATGGAATTATATAACATGGATGGATGATCATATTTTGGGTGTTTCCTCTTTATGAAGTAACGCACTAACCTTTACTTGAAAGAGGTCCACCTCACTCCCACAACCTTCAGGAAGTGCTTCTTCTTCTCATCCCCTTCGATATTAACCTCTCTTTGAATAAACAAGAAACAAACATATATTAACAGATGTGTTCATCAACAGATGATTTACTATAAAAAGTTGATTATTATATACCTGTAAATCCTCCCAAATCACATCCTTCAGACGACTCTCGACGTGTTTCCACTCATCGATGTTAATATTTTCATGCGACCGAACTAGAGAACCCAGGTAATTCTTAAAATTGGCAGCATATTTTTCAATGGGTTTATTGTTATCGTCGAAATCGACATGCTTTTGCTCTGAAGGTCTGGCTTTCATTTTAATGCATGTCTTTGAGCCTCTAGATCTTCTTGTCATAGACTCAGACTTGTGTTCATAGTGGGTGTTCGATGAATCAGTCATGACTCTGTGCCGTTAGTTGATAAAATTCTTAAAACATTAGATGAAAAATATAATTTATACGGCGATGAAAGCTAACACATGAATCGACAAGTACTGTGAAGACACCAAATCTTTAAACAGATTACAAGAGTGAAAACAAATACTTGGATGATTCTAGCAGCTACAGACAACTAAGAAGAATATCAACATCTTTTGTGAAGTTACTTACCGCATAACATAGTTCAAGAGGGTTCAAATGGCTTGTGAACAAGATGTCAAAAATACAACAGTGAAATTAATCATCAAATAAATGGCATCAACCATACACTAATTCATGCATGTGGGTGTGTTAATTAGTTTTTCCCATATTTTTCAATAGGCAGCAACTAGATTTAATATGATAATTGAACCTGTCATAGACATTGGTTATGGAATGGAATTCAGAGGTCCGGTCATCAACATAAATACTAAACAAATACCTAATCAACATGAAAGGTACAACTTTAAAGGTCTCGGTCCTATCTGAAAGGTCCGAATTGGCCACGGGAAGTGAAAAATGGTTGTGGTAAAAATTCTTAATTCCAACCCCAATTACCAACTTAGAGAATTTAATTTTCTACACTTGAACATTACCCAAACATGTTAATTAACGAACTAAACAAGTACTAAAAAACATACATTCTTGCGCAATTTGTTGCAGGCGAGGATGAAACAAGGCGACAGAGAATCTACGGTGAAAAGCATGCGATGGGGAATCGACGGCGAAAGCAGGTGAGGTTGAATCTAAACATTTCCAAAATATGGCTTATGTATATCTGGCGGGTTTTTTGAGTGGGAAATATGAAAGTTTTGGACTGAATTTAATCAAAAGGGGAAAAGATTGTAACCATCCTGTACTATACGCGTTTTTTGGGTTTGCTTCGCCTAGGATTCTTGCTAAAGAATTTTTTTTGTAATTTAATGCATCCTGTTCTATACAAAATTTTGAAAGTGCATCCTGTACTATACAAAATTTAGAAAAAACTAGTTTTATTAAATAAAAACTAGAATTTATTAAATAAATATGCAAACCATATTTTATCCTAAYGTTTACYGGAACTAGTTTTATTAAATAAATAAAATTTATTATTTATTTAGTAATAAATTCGGTAATTTTTGCATATTTAATAAAATATGCCGAAACTAGTTTTAAATAAATAATAAATTTACCGGAACTCACATAAAGTATACGCCTTTGAAAATATGCAATCTCACTCGTGAGACTAGGTGAGTTTCAACGAGTTTGGGTGAGTTGGTTGGTTGGAGGATGCACTTTCAGAATTTTTTGAAGTATAAGATGCATTAAATTACAAAAAAAAACGTTATGATGCAAACTCGAAAAATGCGTATAGTACAGGATGGTTACAATCTTTTCCCCTAATCAAAAACCTAGTTTTTGTGTATTTGGGGGCAAATTGGACTTTTCAGAGGCTACGAGCCATGTGGGTTCAAATCCCTCCCTTGCCCACAAATTGCCGAATTTCACGAGTATATGAATCGGTTGTACAAAAAAAACCGATGCTCATAAGTTTTATCAGACAACTAAAATTGGTTGTCAGTAATAATCGATGCCTATAATAGTATTACAACAACAAAAAGTCCAGCGTTCCCCTGCTTCCCAGAAGCAAACAATACCTTCCAAACCCCTACAAATTCTTGAACAGTAGAATGGATCTTCCCCAAGAAATCTTGATGGACATATTCTTACACCACCCTACGAAATCGATAGGCAGGCTCAGGTCTTTATCAAAAACATGGTGCAACTTGCTCTCCACCCCACAGTTCATGAAATCCCACCTCGCTCGAGAAATACCTCACCAAGAATATCTCACTCTCATCACCCCATCTAACACCATTAGCTCCATAGAAATCATAAAAGGCAACACTAGCACCATTTCAAGAGATCTCGAATTTCCAGGTGTGTGCAGATTGGTTTTGGGTTTATGCGATGGGCTACTACTGCTACTTAATCTAACTTGTGGGATGGTTTTGGTGAACCCCATTACTCTTGAGCAGGTGGGACTACCTCCTCCACCTCTGGTTAGGGGTGAGACTACCCATGTCGCATGTGGATACGGGTATGATAGTGCCAGAGATGATTATAAGGTGGTTTTACTTTCTTATTGGGATTTGGATTATGATGGCCCCTTCGTGCCTCACCGTTGCGATGGTGCATATGTGTACTCTGTGAAAACGGGTGTCTGTAAATGGCTTAAGACCTCGCCTTATGGTAATTTAGTAATTTTCATCCCCTGCGGAAGTTTTTTCAACGGGGCTATCCATTGGCTGAATTATAAGATGAGTGAATTTGGAAAGCAGGAGTTTGTAATAATTGCTTTAGATTTGGTTACAGAGGCATATTTCGAAATCACCCCACCTGTGTGTGTCAATGTGGTTAGCGAGTTTTTAACAAATGCACATTTGGTTTTGGGGGGATGTCTTTGTTTGATGGATAGGGAAACCGGTGACCAAAGAACAGATGTTTGGCTTATGAAAGAGTATGGTGTGATAGGGTCTTGGACGAAACTTGGCATTTATTGTAATGGAGTTTTGTCTAGGTTCACGCCTTTTTGTTTTGTTGGAGATGAGGAGGAGGAGGAGGTTGTTTTGATGGCTGGAGCTCGTTTGGTTGTTTATAATGTGAAAGATAGATCATTGAGGTCCTTGGTCGTCGACAATGGGGGTTATTATCAATTTCAAGACAAAGGCTAGTTTAAGTAGAGCCTCGTTTCGCCCTTTTGCGGCCGCCACGGTAATTTTTTTGGCAATGATTAAAACATAATTATATCTTTTGAAAGAATTGTTTGTTCATTTAAATTTTGACTATCAAAAAATTAAAATCCATAAAAGGTATGAAATTTACGAATTTTGGAAATTTAGGGCCAAAATATAAACATCTAAAATTTTAGAGTGCGATCTGAAAACTCCTCAAACTCTTTGCAATAAATATACCATATTTCAGTCTAAGGGTGCTATTTCGACAATCTGCTTGGAAATGGCCTGGAGGCAAACAGCCGAGTTCACTGTGGGAAGAGAAAAATGCAATTTTGATGTTGATGTCGTTTGTCGGACATCATGGACCGACCTCAATCCCTGGAGGAGATATATAAGTTGTCTAAGATTTCGTGTAAGTATTAAATTTCTTTCCTATTTTTAGATATTAGGGCTAATAATTATTTGGGGGTTTGTATAAGATGTTAACATGGGATCCACATATTGTAGTTAAAATAATTGTTACTTAAGATTTCTGTGGGTGTGTCGTGCTTTTGCTTGATTTTTCTGATAGTCTTCATTTTTCGTAGTTAAAGGGGTTGTTTGCATTAATTTTTATTGGGGTAAGTAATATTGTAGGAGACTGAAGGGTGCAATTTTTTCAAATGGCTTGAGGACCCACTGTGCCCTATATCTACTCAAATTATTCCCGGGCTTTTATGACGAGCAAATAAATTTGAAGTTGAAGTTCAAGTGTTGGAGGCTGACGTAAAGAGACTTGAATTAGATGTGATGAAGCACGAAACAAATCTGAAAGCACTTTCAGCTGAAAGGTGTAAGCTTGAAGAATATGATAAGAAGAAGTGAAATCGGTAACGTTGGTTGTGCACGACGCTTTTGATTACTAGGTTTTTTTATCTGGATCAAAAACAGCTAAAGGTGTCTCTAGGGTGTATGTGGTTTTAGTGTGTTGTCGCTGTTTATTGTATGACTTGCTAGGTTTCTGAAACCGAGAAAAGGAATTTGCTAATGTGATTGTTACGTTGTTCATGTGTTGGGATCGGGAGAGTAATGTTTTTTAATCATAGGATAAATTAATCCAGTTTTTATGTTTCTTATTTTCCAGAGAAGTTAGAAAATGGAATCTTAAATTAATTGAGCAACTCTCAATCAATTAACCGAACACATGGGATTCGTTAATAAACGCTAGGAGAAGAGAACAAATGAACCAATCTTAGAGGTTATTAAATGCCTGACACATAAATAAAAAGGCTATAAAGTAATTAATTTTTGGCCTCATAACAACCATTACTGCAAAAGATTAAGCATTCACATAGTCCAAACATAAAATAATTACCCATTACATCTGATTCCATCCCAAACACATCTAAAATTGCTATAGCAAAACAAAAACTAAAGATGGGAGATCAAGGAGATGAAGGGCGAAGGTTGAGTTGAGTGGCAAACATAAGTCTTGAAGCATCTCTTGGCAGCCAGTAAGGACAAGGCGACCATCTGATGCCCAGCTTGATACATCAACAACCCAATGTTGATCAGCAAACCCTATAATTGTAGACTTCACCTGATGACCATTACCTCCTGGGACCACATGCTCAGTTCAGATGTCCTTTAGAATGGCCTATAAAAAGCTCGCATGATTAGAAGCTGCTAATGTCAAATCAATAATTGGAGGTAAGTGTATTAGTTGTAGATAATTTAGAAAATCTTCAACATACTATTCGTCCACGCTCTAGAACAGTCTTTGATACTGGTACTTTGAAAGAAGGAAAATGAGTCAGCTCAAGGTCAGGATCTTTCACACCTACAAAGAGATTGCTTGAAACGCCTTTGCCGTCAAAGACTATTACGTCAAAAATATAAGGCTCATTATTTATGAAGACAACGGAATAGTCCTCTCTAATTTTGTTGTCCTACAAAAAATCGAGCCACTCCCCTTTGAACCAGGAATACAATTAAAAAAAAAAAAAAAAAAAAAACAGAGTATAAATGCAAACACTCAGTCGTATCTAGTTTGCGGAAAATTAAACAACACATCAAGAATGACATTATTATATACATACGAAGAAATAAAATTCATAATCACTCGTATCACCGTCTTGAACACAGAAGAACACAAATAACACAAATAGAATAAGGGTACTTACCCCACGCAAAGTTGTTCAGCAACAAACTTGAGTTAGTTATGGAGAGAACAAACCTAGTCACCATCTTCACCAAAAAACTCCACTGTGACATCCCAAGTCTGCTCGATGGGATTGCGCAATTTAAAATCCTTGCTCGGAAGCTCTTAAAAAAAAAGACAATTTTCTGCGGGATATGCTGCAATTGTGTCGACAATTATTCAGAATTTCCAAAAATCATATAACACAAATCAGAAAATATATATCAGAACAGAAAAAGAAAAAAAAAGGATGAAATAAAATCACATATACCATGAAACGTGACAGCGGCATGAGGATGGTCTTGGTGAATGTCGGAATTAAAGTCATCCTTAATCTGGGATAGAAGATAATTCGGCTAGGTGGACGAATTTTTCAAGGCCGATCTTGTGTTTTCCAAGGGTTTATATCGTAAAAATTAGGGTTAAGGAGTGAATGTTTGACAAGAGCCGATGCATATTCATTGTTGGTAAGAAAAACGCGGGAAAGAAGGTCAACTAATATTATATGCATTGGTATTTTTCATACAAACAATCCTACGGACATACTTTAAGCATCGGTCGTAATGGTAATAACCTATGCTACTGTTAAGATCTTAGGAAAATTAAAAAAAAAACTCTAGACGGGCTACGGGCAGGCCCTAGCCGATCTGATAAAAGATCAAAGCCTATGCCACGCGCTATTTCCATCAAGCAGTTCTAGGCCCATTCGAGCCCAATAGTGATTCCTCGGACCAGGGGTCGATTCCAAATGGTCCAAGGGAGGAGAAAATTTTTAAGTTGCCAAATTTCCTCTTAGAAAGGCGATGTGGGATAGGGGATTATGCAGTAAAGGAAGCTGCTGGTGGGAAGGAATAAAAAAGCAACATTTTCATGTTCAAGAATTAAACAACATCAAACAACATCAAGAATTAAAGGATGAAAATGACAAATAATGATAGAGGATATCAACACAAAATGGGAATTTCATTAAATAAACAGAGTACGGTTCATTTATTAAAAAAGAGTACAACACATTCATTCGTACTTCTTCAGCTTCTCCTTCAAAAATTTTCATTTTTGGTAGAGAATATCAACACAAAATGGAAATTTCATTAATAAACTATATGGAAATTAAAAAAAAAATACAACAACAGTTCATTTATCTTCATACTTCTTCAGCTTCTCTTTCAACACCTCGTTCTCAGCTGCCAAGCGATCCCTCTTTGTGGAATAACTGATCCACAAAGTCTTTCTTAAGGCGGACTATCTTCGCCTCGAGTTGTTCTATGAGGCCGGATGGACCAGCCTCGTCGTCAATGCTTCCGAACCCTGATCTTGACACTCATATATATATAATATATATATATATATATATATATATATATATATGATTAAGAAAATCTAAGAAAATATGAAGGGAGAGGATTACAAAAGAAGAGAAAAGTGAGTTGAAACTATTGTGATGGCAGATTTAAATAGAAAATCTAAGAGGTTGGGGAGCTCAAAAGACTGTGAAATGATCATTTAATTGACATGACCTCAAACCACAAAGCACATTGACAATTAATTTCAGCTTGCATGAAAATGGGATGCTATTGACACCTCCTACTAATTATATGAAATGATTACTACTCCCTGCAGATACCCATTGAAGACAACCCCTTTTTTTTTATTGGGAAAACATGCAAAATATACGTTTTGTAGTTCCAAATTTACCCTTATATTAGTTTGGCCACACATTAATTATTTGTATGTTCCACCCATAAACTCACTCCACATTTATACCAAAAAAATCTTTCACAAGATTTTGAGGCAAATGACAAATCAAGAAAATCATGACTGTTAGTGTATATCTACGAGGGTATTCCTAATTTGTGAGTTTTGTGCTGTAATGTCTAATATGCTCTTAAATAAGTCGGTTTAAAAAAATATTATTTATGCATCCAAACCGGATGAATACTTTGATTATTTTGATTAGACAAAGTGCTCCAGCTACCTAGTGAGCCTGAAAATTATTTGCTTGCTAAGATTAAATGCATCGGTTGTCTATACCATCCGATGCAATTGATAAATTTTAAGCATCGGTTTTGAAGTTAGCTGTATAACCGATCCTTATAAAATAATAGTAGCAACCAGTTGGAAAAAGAAAGCGATTTGAACGACCAGCAAAAAAAAAAAAATCGAGAACAAAAAAATTACAAAGCCATTCAAACTGAGAATTATTAACAACAATTGTTTGACATACATTATAATTTGGGACACCACATGAAAAGGAAAAATCTTAAATTTAACAACAAGGGTTCAATAGCTGCTTTTTTATTCCTTCCCACCAGCATCTTCATTTACTGCATAATCTCATATATACCAAATCTCCTTTCTAAGGGGAAATTTGGCAACTTAAAAATGTTCTCCTCCCTTGGGCCATTCGGAATCGACCAATGGTCCGGGGAATCACTATTTGGCTCGACTGGGCCTAGAACTGATTTGCTTGATGGACATGGCGCGTGGCCTGGGTTTTGATCTTTAATCGGATTGGCTAGGACCTGCCCGTAGCCTGTCTAAAGTTTTTTTTTTAAATTTTCCTAAGATCTTAATAGTAGCATCGGTTATTACCATTACGACCGATGCTTAAAGTATGTCCATAGGAAATAGCTCACTTCAAATAATTATATGCTTATTTCTGTTTCAATCTTTGATTACAATATACATTTATTAAAAACAGCATTTTTTTGGTATATACATATCAATATTGATCTAACAATCTATATTTGTTTAAGGATATATATCTGAGATACCAAAAAATGCAAAACTTTAGACACACTTCAAGCATCGGTGCTAATGTTAATAACCGATGCTATTGACATATTCTGGCAGGAAAAAAATCAAGAACAAAGCTTATTGTTTAGGCACGGGTTTGAATTTTATGGGTAACTATACATCTACCCAAAAAAAAACAATAATTACAAAATAAACCTTGTACAAAACTTATATTTATAATACAAACACTTCCAAATTTCATACTTACACAAGAGATCATTATAAAAAAAAACATTGGGATGTGGCTTTCAATCATATTTCAGTTAGGTTAAAACTGAAGATTTATTCTTAAACTGTCTATATGAAATTACATAGTGCCTTTCATAACTTGCTATTTTGGTAAAAGAACCAAATCCACCAGTACAAAGGAAGTTCCACCAATAATAAAACAAAACTGAAACAACAATAAAAGGTGTGTGTGTGTGTGTGTTTTCTAACCACGAACAAAAAAAAATAATAATAAAAAAATAAAATAAAAAACACAATGCAACCACCATGGAGATGAAGACACAGTGATGAGTCGATTCTTAAGCTCGCATGAAGCTGCTTCCAAGTACTATAAGGACTGCTCATGTTTCCATATGGGTTCATTCCATCCGTGCACAGTCCTAGCCGAAGATTTCTCTTCTCACTACCGAATTCAGGAAACTTACTATCAATGTTTCTCCATTGCGGAGAATTGGCCGGTGTCTTAGTTTTCCATCCTTCTTCCTTCCTTCATCATGCCACTGCAAATTCTTCACTTCCTTAATATTTGAAAACAACCATTTTGAATCTGGGAATAACCGGGATATAGTACAACACCTTGGCCGGAGGAACTTTTTTTTGTACAAGCCCACCATCATCACTGCTTTTTTTATAGCGTGATTCCCCGCATTTTGGGCAATCCCGCAGATCCTTGAATTCATTCCGATACAATATGAAACCATTTGGACACGCATGTATCCTCTCGATCTCCAGACCCAACGGGCACAACATTTTTTTTGCCTCGTAGGTTGAAGTGGGAAGCTCGTTATCATCAAGAAACGCATCTTTTAGAAGCTACAATAACCCCGAGAAACTTGTATCACTCTATCCACTATTCGCCTTCTTGTTATATAGAATAAGTATGAACGATAACTTTGTAAATTTGGTACAGTTAGAGTACAACGGTTTCCCAGCATCAGAAGATAATCTTCCAAATGCAGCAACATTGTTGATACCACCTCCTATGTCATGCAACATTTCATCTAATCGATCACTGTCTAGATCCTCGTTAGTCTCTGTATTACTATCACTAGTACCATACGTAGATGGAGCTGGCGAGGGAGCTGTATTATCACGTAAAGTTTCACCATGCCATATCTATCGTGAATAACCTTGTTTAAAACCACGACGTATAAAATGGCTCTTCACTTGGTCCGTAGTCCAAAATTGCCTTAGATTTTTGCAATCAACACAAGGACACACAATCGTCTTCGAAGCAGTCTTAGTTTTATTGTCCACATCAAATCTAAGAAAACTTTCAACCCCTTGAATATATCCAAGTGTATTACGTCAACCATACATCCAACTTCGATCCATTCTCTACCGCTTCGCAATTGAATTAAGAACTCAATAAAAAAACTAACAAAGAAACAAAAAATTAATTTACCAGAAAATATAAATGCATATATCTTTGTTCATAATTTATTTTTCTTATTAATTAGTTTTTTTTGTTGTTATTATGTTTTCTTGACAAAATTTATGTAGTGTTAGAATTCATATTATATTATAATTAACTTTGAGATAAAAAATTCAACTAATTATAATTATTATTTTTATTATTATGTTGAGCAAACCAAAGTCGACTATCGAAAGACAAGTGTTCCTCCAACAAGTCATCTACTATTTTATGTGTATCAGAGATTTTGTGACAATTATATTACTCTGTTATTAGGTTACGTACAATTTGTTTTACATGATGTTTTATTAGGTCAGTCACATGTACATGTATGAGTCAGCTGAACTTGTTTGTAGTCCTTAAAAGTTCAAAACAAACCTAAACTTTATTTTATTCTTTACTATTAAGAAGCACAGTTAAAAAAAAAAGCACACAACAATTTAATATAATGATTTTTATTCCAATTACCAAAAGTAAAAAAAAAAGTTACGAATGCAAGAAACAAAAATAAAAATTACAAATGCATGAAGAAAAATCAAGCGTCGGCAACCTTCCTCTTCGTTCCTGCCTGAGAATTACCAACTTCATCACCATCAAACCGTGCACCAAGCTTTGTGATGAGAATAGATTCGAGCTTGGAGATGGAGAGCACCACCTCACCCCAATGAGCATTTATACTGCTCAGAATGTTGGTGATTACTTCTAACTTGTCGGCTATGTTCCGCATGTCTGCGGAACGTTATTCCTGCATTAGCTTCATCAACAGGACAATTTATTTTTCCTGATTTTCCATTAGTTTGCGAAGCGGTCCCGAAATCGTGTTGTTAGCTATTATTTTTTTGAAATGGAGCTTTAAATCTCGATTGCCAGAAAGGAGTTGTGAAGATTAACATTTTCCACAAGCAGGGGTATTTATACAAACAAGTTCAGTGCACCTCTTTGAATTCTCAATGCCTTTTCAATTTTCCGATGCATCATGTCTTTTCAATTTCCAGAAACAACATAACCGTATGCATTCTAGGTTTAAATAAATATTAATGTTGCTTCACGCCTTTTCAGATTAAATGTAGATAAATTATATGTAAAACAATAAATGCTAAAAATAAATACATACCTTGATCAATTTGCAAAGAGACTGGTAGGTTTTTGGTTAAATTCGAGAATTTTAACTGCAAATTCAATAGCAAAGATGAAAGATATTTGGGTGGAGTTTTGAATTTCTGTTCATCAATTATAATTGTGAAGATTCAATTCAGAATTATGAGTTGTTCTACTAATTTTAAAAAATGTCGGCATTTTAAGAGAAGACAGCATTTCACGATATGCATCGGTTGTTGACAGGGCAACCGATGCATATTGTATGATGCCAAAATAATTAGCATCGGTTTTGAAAAATAGAAAGATGCTATTATTACTTTTAAATATAAATGCATCGGGATTAGTAAACAACCGATGCATAATGTTTTAAATTTTTTTGGCCGATTTTTTATTCACTTTTTTTTCCCGTGGTGGCGCGTAATTAAATTTGAATAAGCATCAGTTTTTCAACAGAACCGATGCTCTTGTTTCGTTCCAGGCATCGGTTGTCCATCAACAACCGATGCTATTTATTTTACATAAATTTTTGGATTTTATTATTATGTGCATCGGTTAATGTCATAAAAACTAATGCTTCATGTTTTAAAATTTCTGCTCAGCCAATATATCACCCTTTATTCCCGCGAATGGGCTCGTAATTAAATTTGAATAGGCATTAGTTCTTTCCAGAACCGATGCTCGTATTTGATTATAGGCATCGGTTGCTCTACATGAACCGATGCTTATATATTTTTTAGATTTATTTCTAATATAGGCATCGGTTGGCGTCCAACAACCGATGCATATTGATTTTTCCGGATTATATAGGTTTGACCAAGACCGATGTCTATTTATTTTAATGAAAATTTTCAGTTATCTTATTATTATACACATCGGTTGTTGAGGAAAAACCGATGCTATTAATATTTAGGCATCAGTTGTCTTTCGACAACCGATGCATATAACTTTTATTTGTTACAAAAAAAACCCGCGCTTCTATAGGCATCGGTTTATACTTTAAAACCGACGCATATAACTTTTTTTAATTATAAAAGAGACCCCATGTGACTATAGGCATCGATTTTTGACAACGACGATGCTATAACCCTATTCCGATGGCATTTTTTTTAGTAGTGAATTATGATATGGATATTACGCCTCTACTTTAGAAATCACAGGGGGTGATACTTTTGACCAACCTCCCGATGAATCAAATGCTGTGCTTGCCAATAGCATCAAAGCACTTGGTAAAATGGCCAGTCTAACTTAGTGAGCATGATATTATGTACGAAGTAAGAATGAAAATGAGAATAAGCCCTAGTAGATTCACACAAGAATGAATGGGCGAGTAAGTCCAAAAAGAAGAAGAGGCGAAGCAATCAATGGATGTGGATGGCCTGTCAATGATCATTCATTTCAGAGCTAGTATAGTTCTAATAACACCTAAATGAGGATTATGATGCAGCACTTGTAGGAATGAGAATGGAAATTAACCTTAGAGTGCGAAACACATAAATATACATAGAATTACAATTAGTCACGAGCTAGGTGAAAAGCTAGTTTAATATTTAAGAAGATATTATGAGGTAGTATGTGGAAATGATCGAGAATTTTCGCCCTAATTTCTCAAAATTTAAGTTAAAGTATGTGTTGTGCTTAGAGAATAGACGAGCTGACCTTTTATCTAGAACTGATTGTTCTTTTATTGATTATAAATCAAGAAGAGTCGCATTGATAAATCTACTGAGCTTTAGTGTAGAGCAGGAAATAATGTGTATTAAAGAATGAAAAGATTGGTGAGCTCCCTTAAAGAATACTTGGATGATGAGAAGGTAGAAAACATTTGGAAGTTAAGCTATCGCGAAAAGCATTACGATATTACTTAATTGATGGGGTACTCTATAAGCGATCGTACACAAGACCTTACCTTTCATGCCTGATAAAGGAGGAGAGGAAGATAGTCCTGCGAGAATTCAAGAAGGTGATAGTGGTGATCACGTTTAGAGCTGAGCTACACTAATACAAAAATGATATTTCATGTCGGACATTTAACTTCGGTTTTTCAATAACCGACGTTAAATGTTTTGCACGTCGGTTTTTAAATAACTGACATGATAAGTAAGTTTTCACGATGTTCATTTTAAAACCGACGTGATTTGGAATATTTTACGTCGCTTCTTTATAAAACGGACGTGAAAATTATATTAAAAAAAGTTGAAATACAATAAATAAAATAATTATTAGCAGCCATCTACAACACAACTCAACCCCCCGTCCATTTCTCGCAATATTTCCTCACCCCGCAGCCATTCCTCCACCTTTTCCTCAATCGACGGCCAATTAACTCTCGTCCGCCTCCATAACATCAGATTAAACCCTACCTCAGCCCTATATTTTAATCCAACACCCAAATAACCATCCTTGTAAAATCCTAGTTTTGATTACTTTCATTTGCAACGAGCACAATACCCGTGTGTAACACGGGTATATATAGAAAACAATACACACATATACATTATATTATTGATTATTTAAACATTACATAACTTTTAAGAGAAAACGTATAATTGAAACACATTATTTAATTACATGCTAGAAAGTTTTCTTATAAAATACATTATTAACTTTATTTACATAAACATAATATCTTCAATCTTTTTCTCTTTTGTTTTACTCTTGTCATTGCCACATGAAATTGTCCAACAACCCAACATTTTATATCACTGTCCAGAGTTTACCCAAGCCTTTGAAATGGTTCCGATTACAAATAATAAGTATAGAGAAACACATGAGAAAGAAACCCAAACATATTATAGACTATATTACTCATCAAAATGAAATCTCAACCCCCCTCTCTGAACCCGAACATAGAGAAATCAAAATGCCTTTCTATAAATTTTTAGTGTTTTACATGTTTTTCGTCCTGGTCGTGCCGACTCTGAAGATCGCGTTGATTCTTTTGAGCAAGTGCTTCATCCTGGAAATAGGCACAATAAAAAACATTTAATCCACCACAACAATGTGTCATGCTATCAAAATATCATCAGACCAAACACCAACAACATTGTCAAGACCTAGGACCCTCATGTAGATGTAGCACCCAGTTATGTGTAATAGTGACAGCTCGTAGACAATAAAAGTAAAAGGTTCGAAGGCAATATATAAAGCCGACGATACCCTACATATTATTGCAAAAAAATGGTATGGGCACACATCACTGCTGTCAAAAGCTTTTGTTTTATTATTTTTCTTTACCAATATTTCCCACGCAGCTATTCCTGTGAATCTTTAACACATTTCATACTACAAACTCTAAAGGCAAACAAATAGTTGCTTTTAGACAATTGAAAAATATCTGAAAAGAAAGACAAATGAATAATCAAATGAGACACATAAATAATAAAATATACCACACGTGCATTCATTCTCATATGAAGATTTAGCTTAGAAGAGAAGTACAAGACACTATTACATAGTACAATAGATATCAAAATTCGTATTGCAGGATGTTATTATGGAAAAATATATACATATACTGTAGAAATAATTATGACAACATTGGCACACAATACAAAAAGCTAATTAATAGTGACATATCATTCAATGCTTATCAGTTTCAGAAACTTGGATATCATTTTCCACTAGATTGTGAGTTTCAACTGATTAACATGTAGAGATATTCAGTAACTTTTCAATAATTCTATTTCCAAATAAAAGAAAATGAACACGCATTTGCACCAATTTGATGATCTTCACTCCACAGAGAATGGGAGATACATAGTGATCATTATTGAAAAATACTGGTCAAGAGGAGATATACCAAATAGAAGTGATTTCACCAAGCATATTAAATAATGTTCTGACTCTTTAACTAATATAATACACATTATAGGCAAACTCGTATCATGCAGCCGGGAAAATTTCATTTTTGGTACATTATGTTGGCCACTTTCCAGAAAAGGTACGTGATGTTGGCCAGCATCAAATTACATACATTAAGTTGGCAAATTTATCAAATTTGGTACAAAAAAAGCCCAATCGGGCTTTGATACTTACATGACATGATTTAATCATTTCTTATCATTTTTAATTTAAAAATTACTTTAAAAACTGATTTCTTATCATTTTCAATTTAAAAATTAATTTCTTATCATTTTAAAATTAATTAAAAATTAGTATAAATTTTTAATTTAAAAATTAATTAAAAAATTAATTTAATTT
>BMAC01000245.1:456990-467599 GCA_014905375.1 Phtheirospermum japonicum
CAATTAATTTTAAAATGATAAGAAATTAATTTTCAAATTAATATTTAAATTAAAAATGATAAGAAATTAATTTTTAAATTAAATTAATTTTAAAATGATAAGAAATTAATTTTTAATTAATTTATAAATTAAAAATGATAAGAAATTAATTTTTATAATAATTTTTAAATTAAATTAATTTTAAAATGATAATAAATTAATTTTTAAATTGAAAATGATAAGAAATCAGTTTTCAAATTAATTTATAAATTAAATTAATTTTTAAATTAAATTTTAAATTAAAAATGATAAGAAATGATTAAATCATGCCATGTAAGCATCAAAGCCCGATTGGGCTTTTTTTGAACCAAATCTGATAAATTTGACAACTTAATGTATGTAGTTTGATACTGGCCAACATCACGTACCTTTTCTGGAAAGTGGCCAACATAATGTACCAAAAATGAAATTATCCCTCAGGCAGCCTAACACCCCCTAAAAATAAAATTTAAAAATAAAAAATAGGAAAAATAACCGTGTTTTAAAAAAAATACAAGAACCTACCATCTCCAACCAAACTTTGGCTGCCAAAATATGAATTACAAAACAAACATCAAACACATTATAGAGTAAAAGTATATGTACATATCAAGAGAAGTGGTGTTTGGGTATAGGGTTTGGATGTGAGTGTTCAAAATATTTTAAAAAATTCGAAGAAAAATAACAAATATTAATACAATCTACAATAGATCAATCCATCGACAGATGATAATAAATAAAGAATACTATGAGTCCATGTAACTATTACAGTTCGCAATAGATCGATCCATCAACAGAAGATAATAAATATAAATAAATAATAATGAAATTTACAAATTTTAGCACTCAACATATAATAGTTCCATGGAATGATCACTAGAAACTCTTAGTCACCGAGTGACATTGATCAACTGAAGAATTGCAAAAGCATTCACTCTTAGTCACCGACCGCCATGGATCAAATGAATTTTTTAATTTCATTTATTATAGAGTGGTTTGTTATTAGGGTTTATAGGAGAATTCTTAGAGAAAGAAATTGGTAATTGATGAGTTTTTTTGAAAAAACTGGAGAAAAAGAGGAAGAATGGTAGATAAATTGAAGCAGTTTTCATAAGGAATTCGTGAAGGACAGAGTAAGGGAGAAAAAGTATAAATGAGGATAGAGAAAAGTGAGATAGATGTGAAGAGTATATATATATATATATATATATAGGATTAGGTTCAAATGAGAACCATGTCATTATATGTGAACTTAGGGTCAATTATAGGCCTTAGATCTAATTAAATGGATGGATCGAGATTTTTTGTGTATTTCCTTATTTGATTAAAAGCATTAGGATTGTCTAATAAAAGCACTACTGGTGTATATAACTGAAAATACTAATAAAACACTTTGATTGTATAATTAAAGCACTGCTGGTATATAATAAAAGCACTAGTTCGCAGGTTCGCATATAACGACATGGTTCTATTTGAACCCACCCTATATATATATATATATATATATATATATATATATATATATATATATATATATATATATATATATTGGGCTAAATGTGCTTGCCTTGTTTTAAAAACCTCTCCGATCTAATTATAATTATGGATAGGGCAAGGGGCTTCATCTTGCACAATATACGTCTAGGCTGGATGTGCTCCCCTTATTTTGGAACTCTTTTTGATTTGATGATAATTGCGGATTGAGAAAGGGTCTCCATCTTGTGACTCTTATGGCTGGATGTGCTCCCCTTGTTTTACTGAACACTTTCAGGTTCGTTTGTAATTAAGGGACGGACAGGCTTTACCTGAGAAATTGATTCTATTGAACTATTTCTTGTTGGACAAGTTATTATTATGCTCAAAAGTCAGAGGCTTTTCTATTGATACACATTAAGATGATGAGTCGAGCTGTGCTCAATAATGATGCGTTGATTTAGGTTTACACTTGATTCAGGAAAAAAACTACGATTAAGTGTTAGATGTGCTCTCACTATTGCCCGCTGCTAAACACAATGCACTGCTACAAAAAACGCCATCGGAACATGGTTATAGGCATCGGTTGTTGTAAACAACCGGGTCTTTTTTTATAAATAAGAAGAGTTATAGGCATTGGTTCTTATACAGAAACCGATGCCTATAGTCGCAAGTTTTTTTTGTAATAAATAAAAGTTATAGGCATCGGTTTTCAGAAATAACCGATGCCTATATAGTCCGGGAAAATTATTAGCATTGGTTTGTTCAAAACAACCGATGCTTATAATAAATTTTTTTTACTAAATTTTATTAAAATAGGCATCGGTTGTGGTCAAAAAACCCTTGCCTATAACCAAATACGAGCATCGGTTTTGCAGAAGAATCGATGCCTAAAAATGCACATTTTTTTGTAATAAATAAAAGTTATAGGCATCGGTTTTTCGTAACAACCGATGCCTATATATCTAGGGGAAAATTATTAGCATCGGTTTGTTCAAAACAACCGATGCTTATAATAAATTAAAGTTTTGGTATCGGTTTTGAAAAACAACCGATGCCTATATAGTCAGGGAAAAATAAGTAGCATTGGTTTTGGTCGAAACAATTGATACTTAAAATAATAAAAAAATCCCAAATTTCTTTAAAAGATATAGGCATCGTTTGTTTCAAAAACATCGGTTCTTTGTTAGAACCGATGCCTACGTAAATTATAATTACACGCGAATCGCAGGAAAAAAAATGAATAAAAACTTTTGAGCAAAATTTCAAAACCTGATGCATCGGTTTTCATCTGAAACCGATGCATATAATAAATTAAAATCTGGATTGATAATAATAACATCAGTAAAACACGTGGATTTTTTAAACTGGTGAAGAAAAAAATCAATATTCTGAATTGAATATTCACATTTATAATTGATGAACAGAAATTCAAATCCTATTCAATTATTCTACCGAAATTTCTTTCATCTTTGCTGTTGAATTTGCAATTGAATTTTCGAAATACCCA
The DNA here is from genome assembly GCA_014905375.1 of Phtheirospermum japonicum. Taxonomy (NCBI): domain Eukaryota; kingdom Viridiplantae; phylum Streptophyta; class Magnoliopsida; order Lamiales; family Orobanchaceae; genus Phtheirospermum; species Phtheirospermum japonicum. The sequence continues at coordinate 459,992 of BMAC01000245.1, forward strand.
CAAAAACCTAGCAGCTTATTTTTACCTCTTTGTGCAGCATCTTTGTGCACCATCTCTTTGCAATTTGATTTTCTTAAGGTATGTATTTATTTCTTGTTTGTATTATTTTGCATATAATTTTTCTGCATATATATGAAAAGGCACGAATCAACATTTATTTATTCTAGAATTTACAAGCGATTGTGTTGTTCACACACTTGAAATTGAAAAGGCATCGATGCATTGGGAAATTGAAAAGGCATTGAGAATTCAAAGATGTGCATTGAACTTGTATAAGTACCCCCTGTTTCTGGAAAACATTAATCTTCATAACCAAACTACACCTTTTTAGCTAAATGAAAATTTAATCTCCATCACAAATAATGGCTGACGACATGTTTTTGGGACCGCTTCGCAAGCTATTGGAAACTCAGGAAAAAAAAATTGTCGCGCTTATGAAGCAAATGTAGGAAGAACGTTCCGCATACATGCTGAATGTAGCCGGCCAGTTAGAAACACTCACCCACATTTTGAGCAGTATAAATGCTCATTGGGGTGAGTTGGTGCTCTCCATCTCCAAGCTCGAATCTGTTCTCATTACAAAGCTTGGTGCACAGTTTAATGATGATGATGTGGGTCGTGCTCAGACGGGGACGAAGAGGAAGCCCGCCGACGATTGATTTTTTTTCCTGCATTTGTAATTTTCTTGGCATTTGTAACTTTTTAGATTTTTGCTAATTGGAATATAAATCACTATTTTCTATTAATGTTTGCAATATTTTAATTAATTAGCGTGTGCTAATTAATAGTAAGTAATAAATAAAAGTTAGGTTTGTTTTGAACTGTAAGGAATAAAAATTACAAAGAAGTTCGGTTAACTCATACATTGTTCTCTTTTATTTTACAAGTGTATCGCCTTATAAAACATAAAAGAAAAAAATGTAGCCTAATAACAGAGTAATGTAATTATCATTTGATCTCACTTTACTGATGCATATATATATAAAGTTTACAAAATTCACTCCTTCATGGCCATATTTAAATCTTATTATCAATGGGACCTGCTGAACAATGTAGGTTATGATGATGAAAATAATACTTAAAAAATAAGTTAAAAATGTGGATGAATGGAATATTGGAGTCACACTTGTCTTTCGATAATATAATACAAAGAATATTGGAGCCACATAATAATACAAATAATTATAATAAGTTGAAATTGTTATCCCAATGTTAATTATAATATAATATGAAACTAGCTAACACTAGGGCTGTAAATGATCCGAACCGAGTCAAGCTTTAGATAGTTTGAGCTTGCTTGTTTATTATCGAGCTCGAGCTCGAGTTTTTTTTAAAAAAATATCGATGGTTCGCGAGCTTTTTCGAGTTTAATCGAGCCTAAATGAGCTCAAAACATATTAATTATTAATTAAATTATTCTTTACTTTATTACAAAAATAAAATATTTTTTAAAGTATATACACCTACTAAAATACGTAAACAAATAAGTTTATATATATATATATATTTCTATATTTTTTATATGAACAAGTATAAAAATTATAATTAAAATCAAACTATTAGTTTAATTTATATGAGTTTAATAACGAATTCACTCTAAAACTCACAAATAAACCCGTTCACGAGCTAACGGGCTGAATACCATGAACCTTGAGTTTGCTCGTTTATTAAACAAGCCTTTTTAAACGAGTTCGAGAGAGCTTTATCGAGTCGGGTAGCGAATAGCTCACGGACTATTTGGCTCATTTACACCCCTAGCTAACACTATATATATTAAGTCAAGAAATCACAATAATAAAAAAAAGTAATTAATAAGAAAAATAATTATGAACAAAGTTATATGCATATATATGGAGTTTTCTGGTAAATTAATTATTGTTTCTTTGTTAGTTTTTTTTATTGAGTTTTTAATTCAATTGTGCAGCGGTTGACTCGAGCTTTTGTGTGTGCCTACTTTATAAATAATTGTAAGAAATTTAATAGCTCGCCCACAAAATAATGGCTTCGCGTGTAGGTTCGCAAGCTTAACTCGAATCGTCTCTCAAGGACTGTAATTAAGAGTTTTCAATGTTGGTTTAGTCAAAATTTAACACGAGAACTTGTATAAATTTGGTTTTTGAAAATTATAACTACGAGATTGAAAAGCAATAACTAACTATCTTGAACTAATTAACCAACTAGAATTAACTAGCATGGATTGAACTACGATTACGACTATCAAGCATATGAATTCTCAAGAATAAAATTAATTCTAAAATTCCCAAGCAATTTCATATCATAAACTAATTAACCAAGCACAAGCAATAAATAAACTAAGCATGAACAATCTCATCACCAACCATGAACAAAATTAAAACGCAGCAACTAATTAATTATTAAAAACGAAACCGAAGATTCAAAAGCTCAGCCATTCAATGGTTCAAACGAAATAATTAAACATAAATTATATCTAGAATTAAACTAAAAATAACTAGAGTTTAGAGAACTTATTAAGTAGCTAAAGGTGCTGAAAGATTACTGCGAATTAGGATAATGGAAGGTTGATCTCGGTCGAGAAATCGGATCTTGAACGAACGTCTTCGTCTTGGTGCTTCGGATCTTGAATCTTCGACGTAGATCTTTAAAATATGTTGTAGGGTGTTGAAAATAGGTTTCTCAACCCTAGTTAAGTGTCTTGGGTCGTGGTTGTGTGTTTCATCCGGAATATGAAGGGTTTATATAGTTATTTCATGACTTGGCGCACAAGAAACCCTAAAAATCACGATTTTGGGCCGTCGCATCGATCGACGTCAGTTCTTGCGTCAACTGACGTAAACTAGTCAATGCGGGCGGACTGTGCGCAGCACTCGGCAGGTGTGCGTCGGCCGACGCAACATGGGTCGACGCTACAGAGAGTTGCGGTCGGCCAGGGCTACTATAACGGTTCCATATGGAAAACCGTTATAGAAAGTCGGCAGCTTCAAATTCTTCAAATCGCAACCCGTTTTCGCTGAAACTCCACTCGTATGCCCATCCTCGACTATATTCAAACTTAAATACTTCAAAATACCTTAAATAAACATAAAATTAATTAATTATGATTATATTACGATAAAATAAGTTGGAGATAAGAAAATATGAAAATGTGCTCAATCTATCCAACTTATACCGAAAACAATAAGAAAAATAAAATAAAATACTAATAAAAACCAAGACAAATTCATGCTAATCAACTACCCCACGCTTTATTGGTTTTTTCATCCTCGAACAAACAATAGATTCAAAGTATAACAAGAAAGAAAATCAGCTCCAACTATGAGTCGTGGTATGTTACATACATAATTTTGAAAATATAGATACAAGTAACGCAACGTCAAACACTCCACCCTTATTACATTGTCGTGCCAAAAACAAAATCATGCATCCTCTCAAAAGGGTAATATATAGAGGTGTTCACTCAAAAGCACTCAAGCATTGCTGCATGGGATGTGTATACACTCAAATCATACAAATACAAGCACAAAAAATAAGCACGAAAAATCAATCTCTTTTCAATCGCAAATTAAGTGTGTTATCGAAATAAGAATCGGAAAAGGTCTTTTCGGGTTGTAATGTAAGGCTCTTTGGACGGGTATGGAATATATAATTTGTGTGGCTAACTCACGATCTAACGTGATTAATAACTCACCAAACCTAATCTAATCACAAAGCAATTTGCTTCACCTCGTTAAAAAAAAAAAACCTCACTAAACACTCATAACGTAGCCTTTAAATTTAGGCTATTTCTCAACTCGTAACTCGAACCGACTTGTTGATCAAACCACTTAAATGAAATTGAAGCTCAGAATACGCTTCTTCTTTTCAACACAACTCTTCCCTTTTAAACATTAGGCTTCATAATAAAATAAACAATAAAATACAAGCCTTCATTAGCACGTAGGCAATGATTAACACAATTCAAACTGGACTCACCATCCCTTTTTTTCTCTTCTTTTTAATTTTGTCCCCTTTCTTTTTTCATGGGGTATTTTTTTTTTCTCTTCCTTTATTTTTTCTTTCTTTTAGGATGGTGGTCGTTAATTACAAAATTCATAAATTTCTAATAAAATTTCCAAAACTCTAAAAAAAAATAAAAATAAAAAAAATGATGAACTCCTACCCCACGCTTTGAATGGGTTAGTAGGGGTCGACTCAAAAATCACTCATGGCTAATGAAAATGGATTATTTGGCTATGAGTGGCTCATTCGGAATTTATAGTGGCTAATAATATATGAATATGTCCGGAATAGAGTTTTATGTGTGCCTTAACGTCATGTTCAAAGTCAACTACACACAGCGGTTTCAAAGAGACCTCAAATCAAAACTCATTCAAGTACATGCAATGCTGATAAAGACTCAGGCTACTCACAGGCTTTTTGCATGAAGAAGTTTTGAATTGACGCTACTTTTAAGGTTTTGCGAAATAAATTGCGTACAAGTACCATTTTACAATATATAAATAATAAGTTTTAAAAAATTTATGCACTTATGCACGCTCAAAAGACTAGAACCTCAAATCATAGTTAGCTAACTTCAGCAGGCATGCCATATAAACACAATTCAGCGCAGAAATAGTGATCAATCACGTAAAATTTAGCAGTACAAACTCACAAAAATTTCACACTCAACACCACCCCATCCCCCCCCCCCCCCCCGGGTGTGCGTCGGCCGACGCAACATGGGTCGACGCTACAGAGAGTTGCGGTCGGCCAGGGCTACTATAACGGTTCCATATGGAAAACCGTTATAGAAAGTCGGCAGCTTCAAATTCTTCAAATCGCAACCCGTTTTCGCTGAAACTCCACTCGTATGCCCATCCTCGACTATATTCAAACTTAAATACTTCAAAATACCTTAAATAAACATAAAATTAATTAATTATGATTATATTACGATAAAATAAGTTGGAGATAAGAAAATATGAAAATGTGCTCAATCTATCCAACTTATACCGAAAACAATAAGAAAAATAAAATAAAATACTAATAAAACCAAGACAAATTCATGCTAATCAACTACCCCACGCTTTATTGGTTTTTTCATCCTCGAACAAACAATAGATTCAAAGTATAACAAGAAAGAAAATCAGCTCCAACTATGAGTCCGTGGTATGTTACATACATAATTTTGAAAAATATAGATACAAGTAACGCAACGTCAAACACTCCACCCTTATTACATTAGTCGTGCCAAAAACAAAAATCATGCATCCTCTCAAAAGGGTAATATATAGAGGTGTTCACTCAAAAGCACTCAAGCATTGCTGCATGGGATGTGTATACACTCAAATCATACAAATACAAGCACAAAAAATAAGCACGAAAAATCAATCTCTTTTCAATCCGCAAATTAAGTGTGTTATCGAAATAAGAATCGGAAAAGGTCTTTTCGGGTTGTAATGTAAGGCTCTTTGGACGGGTATGGAATATATAATTTGTGTGGCTAACTCACGATCTAACGTGATTAATAACTCACCAAACCTAATCTAATCACAAAGCAATTTGCTTCACCTCGTTAAAAAAAAAAAACCTCACTAAACACTCATAAACGTAGCCTTTAAATTTAGGCTATTTCTCAACTCGTAACTCGAACCGACTTGTTGATCAAACCACTTAAATGAAATTGAAGCTCAGAATACGCTTCTTCTTTTCAACACAACTCTTCCCTTTTAAACATTAGGCTTCATAATAAAATAAACAATAAAATACAAGCCTTCATTAGCACGTAGGCAATGATTAAACACAATTCAAACTGGACTCACCATCCCTTTTTTTCTCTTCTTTTTAATTTTGTCCCCTTTCTTTTTTCATGGGGTATTTTTTTTTCTCTTCCTTTATTTTTTCTTTCTTTTAGGATGGTGGTCGTTAATTACAAAATTCATAAATTTCTAATAAAATTTCCAAAACTCTAAAAAAAATAAAAATAAAAAAAATGATGAACTCCTACCCCACGCTTTGAATGGGTTTGTAGGGGTCGACTCAAAAATCACTCATGGCTAATGAAAATGGATTATTTGGCTATGAGTGGCTCATTCGGAATTTATAGTGGCTAATAATATATGAATATGTCCGGAATAGAGTTTTATGTGTGCCTTAACGTCATGTTCAAAGTCAACTACACACAGCGGTTTCAAAGAGACCTCAAATCAAAACTCATTCAAGTACATGCAATGCTGATAAAGACTCAGGCTACTCACAGGCTTTTTGCATGAAGAAGTTTTGAATTGACGCTACTTTTAAGGTTTTGCGAAATAAATTGCGTACAAGTACCATTTTACAATATATAAATAATAAGTTTTAAAAAATTTATGCACTTATGCACGCTCAAAAGACTAGAACCTCAAATCATAGTTAGCTAACTTCAGCAGGCATGCCATATAAACACAATTCAGCGCAGAAATAGTGATCAATCACGTAAAATTTAGCAGTACAAACTCACAAAAATTTCACACTCAACACCACCCATCCCCCTCCCCCCCCCCCCCCCCCCCCCCCAAAAAAAAAAAAATTGGCAATCTCCCGATTGTCATAAAATAAATAAAAGTATAGGGAGAGAAGAAAACATCCCTGAAATTCCGATAGTTGAGTCTTTCCAAAATGCTTGTGCAATAATTCTTCGTCTTGAACTCGTGATTGGAATTGTCTTTGAATTAGAAACGATTGTAGTCAATTGTGGTTGCGCAAGTGGCTCGGTGGCACATCGTGTGGAATTAAATTGGCCGGATTGCGGCTCATCGAAAGCTTGGCGGACTGCGTCTAAACTAGGTCGGATTGCGACCCGATCGAGGGAGATGAATTCGTAAAATCCAATTTGTTGCACATTAACACACACATAAACGTACCACGACAATTGACATAATAAAAACAGAAATAAACTAAATAAAAATCGAAATAAAAATTAAATAAAAAGAAAAACTAACGCTTGGGTTGCCTCCCAAGAAGCACAACATTTTACGTCACATGCTCGATGCGTTTTCAATTTTTAATGCTTGGCTTGAGGTGGATCACCTAGCTCCACCATGTCACTTGCTTGAAACTCCATCTCAAATGTTTCGTTGGGGTCCATAATTTCGAAGTCAGCTCCAATGTTGTGAAAATCAATTCCAAATAGCTTGGCTATCTCCCTCCCAACTTAGAAAGTCATCGTCGTCCATCGACTACCATATCGTCCAAAACCATTATGCTCTTAATCTCTTGGACGCAAGCATCTATCGGGCCGATATACGAACACTCATCTTCTTCCATCAATGGCGTAGGGCAATTATTCATATCTTTCAAAGAGAAAGTAGCTGTCTCTCCAAAAACTGGACATGCTCATCCTCCCCTTATTCACATTCAATCACCGCATGGGAGGTAGATAAAAACGGACGGCCTAAAAGAATAGTATGCCCCTTGTCGTCACTCGGCATCTCCCCAACATCTAAAACTACAAAATCAACTGGAATAATTAATTCACCCACTCGCACCAAAACATCTTCAACCATACCTAATGGGTGTCGAATTGAACGATCCGCCAGTTGGAGTCGCATCTTCGTCGGCTTCAAGGGTCCTAATTCAAATTGCTTATAAAGGGAATGCGGTAGTAAGTTA
>BMAC01000245.1:467624-521206 GCA_014905375.1 Phtheirospermum japonicum
ACTTAATTTGCGATTGAAAAGAGATTGATTTTTCGTGCTTATTTTTTGTGCTTGTATTTGTATGATTTGAGTGTATACACATCCCATGCAGCAATGCTTGAGTGCTTTTGAGTGAACACCTCTATATATATTACCCTTTTGAGAGGATGCATGATTTTGTTTTTGGCACGACAATGTAATAAGGGTGGAGTGTTTGACGTTGCGTTACTTGTATCTATATTTTCTTGGCAATCTCCCGATTGTCATAAAATAAATAAAAGTATAGGAGAGAAGAAAACATCCCTGAAATTCCGATAGTTGAGTCTTTCCAAAATGCTTGTGCAATAATTCTTCGTCTTGAACTCGTGATTGGAATTGTCTTGAATTAGAAACGATTGTAGTCAATTGTGTTGCGCAAGTGCTCGGTGGCACATCGTGTGGAATTAAATTGGCCGGATTGCGGCTCATCGAAAGCTTGCGGACTGCGTCTAAACTAGGTCGGATTGCGACCCGATCGATGGAGATGAATTCGTAAAATCCAATTTGTTGCACATTAACACACACATAAACGTACCACGACAATTGACATAATAAAAACAGAAATAAACTAAATAAAATCGAAATAAAAATTAAATAAAAAGAAAAACTAACGCTTGGGTTGCCTCCCAAGAAGCACAACATTTTACGTCACATGCTCGATGCGTTTCAATTTTTAATGCTTGGCTTGAGGTGGATCACCTAGCTCCACCATGTCACTTGGTTGAAACTCCATCTCAAATGTTTCGTTGGAATCCATAATTTCGAAGTCATCTCCAATGTTGTGAAAATCAATTCCAAATAGCTTGGCTATCTCCTCCCAACTTATAAAGTCATCGTCGTCCAAGAATACCATATCGTCCAAAACCATTATGCTCTTAATCTCTTGGACGCAAGCATCTATCGGGCCGATATACGAACACTCATCTTCTTCCATCAATGGCGTAGGGCATTTATTCTTATCTCGCAATGAGAAAGTAGCTGTCTCTCCAAAAACTGACATGCTCATCCTCCCCTTATTCACATCAATCACCGCATGGGAGGTAGATAAAAACGGACGGCCTAAAAGAATAGTATGCCCCTTTTCATCACTCGGCATCTCCCCAACATCTAAAACTACAAAATCAACTGGAATAATCAGTTCACCCACTCGCACCAAAACATCTTCAACCATACCTAATTGGTGTCGAATTGAATGATCCGCCAGTTGGAGTCGCATCTTCGTCGGCTTCAAGGGTCCTAATTCAAATTGCTTATAAAGGGAATGCGGTAGTAAGTTAATTCCCGCGCCAAGATCAAGCATTCTGCGCGCTTATTTCCCATTCTTCCATGTAATATTGACACAAAAACTTCTAGGGTCCTTCTCCTTCGTAGGCAGCTCTTTGAAGAACTTCACATATGCCAGCATAGTTTTGATCACATCCAAAAGAGGAAGGTTGATGTTGATGTTCTTCAGCAAGTTGTAAAGCTCCATGAACTTCTTATTTTCTTTTTTCGGTTGAAGGCAGCTTGGAAATGGAACTTTGTCGACTAACGGCGAAGTGGGAGTTTTGTTCATGAGCTTCCCCTTCAAAGATCCCGGAATGTAAGGGCTTGGTTTCCCAGAAATTTTTCTACCGTCTTGGGTAGATCTCCCTTTGGTGATGTCAGTGTTGGACTCTTCGTCATTTCTTCGTTCCCTTCTTCATTTGTCTTGAGTCCATTGTCAATCACTTTTCCACTACGTAGGACTTTATTTGCTGAGGCTTACTCCGTTTGACTCGGGAACTTGTCCTTTTCCTTATTTGATCTCGCAATGTCAGCCTCCAATTGTCCTATCGTCATAAAAATCCTCTCCACATTCTTAGCAAGATCATGTAGCATCCTAGAGAGATTGTCAATACTATTCACCTTTTTCGAGAGGTCGTCTATCTTTGAATTCACTTTCATAAATCCCTCTCTTTAAATGAGCGTCTCAGTCACTTGATTTTGTTGCCAAACCAAAAATTGATCATTTGGTTTAACCGGATTTGCCATTTACCCCTTCGTAAGCGGTGGTGGTGAAGGAAGGTACCATGGGTCAGTCTGTGGCTTTATCGGCGCATAATGTGGGTTCTCAGGACCCCACTTGAAAAAAGGAGAATCACGTTGTGCCTGAAATTGGTTTGTGGGTTTCTGCCCAGAACTGTTGTGTTGGAAATTTTGCACGGCGTTGACCTCTATGTTTGATTCATCATCAAAAGTCATTGAACATGCATTCGCTCCATGTCCAAATGCTCCATAAATTCCACATGTCTCTTTTGAAGGTTGCGATTGTTGCTTCATCATCATGTTCGTCAACAACTCCACTTGCTTTGTAAGTTTATCGAACATGTCATCCTGCACTCGCACAACCAAAACCTCATTCACTCTCAATTTTCAAGGCCTTGAACTCGTTTGCCTCGACTTGTCACTTATTAATTCAAAAAGATCTCGTGCTTCCTCCGAGGTTAAGCCCCCAAAATCTCCTGCTCGTGTTTCCACTTGTTGCTTGAAATTCGGCAATAATCCTTCATAAAAGTAATTATTGATCATTTCGTCACTGTTACCATGGTGTGGAAATGCATTGAGGAGCTCCTTAAAACGATCCCACGCCTCATGAAATAACTCGCCATCCAATTGCTCGAAGTTGGAAATTTCCCTCCTCAACTTTGTTGTCGTTTGGGCTGAGTCGAATCTCTCCACAAATTTCTTGTAAACCATCTCCCAATTTGTTAGGGAGTTAGGTTGTAATTGATTGAACCTCGTTTTGCTTTATCTTTCATGGTACTAGGGAAGTATCTCATTCTAAGTTGTCCTTCACTGAGTCCTCGATCTTGAATCCCAGATAATGTTATGTAAAATTCTCGAACGAACTCTAGTGGGTCTTCATTTGACAAACCATAGAAAGAGGGTAGTCTATTCAAATCGTCGGTCCTCAAATTGTAGTTCCTAGATGCTTAGCCTAAAACTATCGCTGAGCTATATGGTCCAATGGTTGGGCATGCGAGGTCACCTTTCTTTCGTACGTTTTGAAATCGAAGGGCACGTCTTCCTCCAAAATCATCCCTATCCTCATAATAATTATCTTCATTAAACTCATTTTCATCCTCATAGTCATCGTCAAGTGTATCGTCGTCTTGACCATCATCATATTGTTGTCCTCCTCGTCTGTTTTGGAAACGATTCGATACTCGCACCCGATTTATATTCTCATTTTGTTGTTGGTTGTTTTGGGGCTGGGGTCCGCCAATACCAACTTGGTTGTGTAAGAACTCCTCGTTTGCACGAGCATTGTATGCTCGAGCTTCCGCTCAATTCCTAAAGTGTTGTGGACGGTTGATTTGATATTCTGGAATCACTGCATGATGATTATCTTGGCCTTGGGTCCCCCCATTGTTTGGATTGTTGAGGAACTGGTTTCCTTCTTGATTCTCTTCATTATTGATCCTTTGGTTGTTTCCTTCATTATGCGCTTGATTAGGTTCAAGAATCGGTGCAACTTCTTGACGAATGTCGTCTTGTGGGTCTCCAAAGTTTAGATCATCAGTAGGTGGCATTCCCTATGGTTTGTAGCGTAAAGGGGTATTATTGTCATTTCATTGCCCTCGGCCACCATTCGTTCATCCTCCTCCTCTTCCTCATGGTCCTCGGCCTCCAATATGTGTGGTATTTGACATGTTGGCCGAATTTGTATCTCGATTATTAGCGTCGGGGGAATGAAAGAGTCTTATTGGTCTACCAACTCGTTCAACGTTCTCGATAAATGAAGCAAGTTCATTCCAAAGGCTACGACGACAATGCATCAACAACACAATGCATCAACGCATCGAGTGGAAAACAAAGAACCTTTATATAAATAGACAGAAAAGCAAATAACATGAACAAACATTATCAAAACCTATTTCAGTCCCCGAAAACGGCGCCAATTTCTGATTCGAGCTTTTGTGTGTGCCTACTTTATAATTAATTGTCATAAATTTAATAGGTCGCCCGCAAAATAATGGGTTCACGTGTAGGTTGGCAAGCTTAACTCGAGTCGTCTCTCAAGGACTAATATTCAGAGTTTTCAATGTTTGTTTAGTTACAATTTAACACGAGAACTTGTATAAATTTTGTTTTTGAAAATTGTAACTACGAGATTGAAAAGCAATAACTAACTATCTTGAACTAATTAAATTAAACTAATTAACCAACTATAATTAACTAGCATTGATTGAACTACGATTACAACTATCAAGCATATGAATTCTCAAGAAGAAAATTAATTCTAAAATTCCCAAGCAATTGCATATCATAAACTAATTAACCAAGCACAAGCAATAAATAAACTAAGCATGAACAATCTCATCACCAAGCATGAACAAAAGTAAAATGCAGCAACTAATTAATTATTAAAAACGAAACCTAAGATTCAAAAGCTCAGCGATTCAACGGTACAAATGATTCGAAATAAGTAAACGAAACTAAAAACTCAAACAAAATAATTAAACATAAATTATCTAGAATTAAACTAAGAATAACTGGAGTTTAGAGAACTTATTAATTAGCTAAAGGTGCTGAAAGATTGCTGCGAATTGGGACTATGGATGATTGATCTAAGTCGAGAAATTGGAGCTTGAACGAACATCTTCGTCTTGGTGCTTCAGATCTTGAATCTTCAACGTAGATCTTTAAAATATGTTGTAGGGTGTTGAAAATAGGTTTCTCAACCCTAGTTAAGTGTCTTGGGTCGTGGTTGTGTGTTTCATCCAAAATATGAAGGGTTTATATAGTTATTTCATGACTTGGCGCACAAGAAACCCTAAAAATCACGTTTTTTGGCCATCGCGTCTATCGACGTCGATTCTTGCGTCGACAAGCGTAGACTGGTTGACGCGGGCGGATTGTGCGCAGCGCTTGGCAGGACTCGGCAGATGTGCGTCGGCCGACGCACCATGGGTCGATGCTATAGAGAGTTGCGGTCGGCCAGGGCTACTATAACGGTTCACTCTAAAACTCACAAACGAACCCGCTCACGAGCTAACGGGCTGAATACCATGAACCTTGAGTTTGCTCATTTATTAAACGAGCCTTTTTAAACGAGTTTGAGAGAGCTTTATCGAGTCGGGTAGCGAATAGCTCACAGACTATTTGGCTCATTTACACCCCTAGCTAACACAATATATATTAAGTCAAGAAATCAAAATAATAAAAAAAACAGTAATTAATAAGAAAAACAATTATGAACAAAGTTATATGCATATATATGGAGTTTTCTGGTAAATTAATTATTGTTTCATTGTTAGTTTTTTTCTTATTGAGTTTTTAATTCAATTGTGCAGCGGTTGATTTGAGCTTTTGTGTGTGCCTACTTTATAAATAATTGTAAGAAATTTAATAGCTCGCCCGCAAAATAACGGGTCGCGTGTAGGTTCGCAAGCTTAACTCGAGTCGTCTCTCAAGGACTGATATTCAGAGTTTTCAATGTTTGTTTAGTCAAAATTTAACACGAGAACTTGTATAAATTTGGTTTTTGAAAATTATAATTACGAGATGGAAAAGCAATAACTAACTATCTTGAACTAATTAACCAACTAGAATTAACTAGAATGGATTGAACTACGATTACGACTATCAAGCATATGAATTTTCAAGAATAAAATTAATTCTAAAATTCCCAACAAATTTCATATCATAAACTAATTAACCAAGCACAAGCAATAAATAATCTAAGCATGAACAATCTCATCACCAAGCATGAACAAAATTAAAACGCAGCAACTAATTAATTATTAAAAATGAAATCTAAGATTCAAAAGCTCAGCCATTCAACGGTTCAAACGAAATAATTAAACATAAATTATATCTAGAATTAAACTAAAAATAACTAGAGTTTAGAGAACTTATTAAGTAACTAAAGGTGCTGAAAGATTGCTGCGAATTGGGACAATGGATGGTTGATCTCGGTCGAGAAATCGGAGCTTGAACGAACATCTTCGTCTTGGTGCTTTGGATCTTGAATCTTCGACGTAGATCTTTAAAATATGTTGTAGGGTGTTAAAAATAGGTTTCTCAACCCTAGTTAAGTGTCTTGGGTCGTGGTTGTGTGTTTCATCCGGAATATGAAGGGTTTATATAGTTATTTCAAGACTTGGCGCACAAGAATCTCTAAAAATCACGATTTTGGGCCGTCGCATCGATCGACGTCAGTTCTTGCGTCAACTGACGTAAATTGGTCGACACGGGCGGACTGTGCGCAGCACTCGGCAGGTGTGCGTCGGCCGACGCAACATGGGTCGACGCTACAGAAAGTTGCGGTCGTCCAGGGCTACTATAACGGTTCCATATGGAAAACCGTTATAGAAAGTCGGCAGCTTCAAATTCTTCAAATCGCGGCCCGTTTTTGCTGAAACTCCACTCGTACGCCCATCCTCGACTATATTCAAACTTAAATACTTGAAAATACCTAAAATAAACATAAAATTTATTAATTATGATAAAATAAGTTGGAGATAAGAAAATATGAAAATGTACTCAATCTGTCCAACTTATAGCGAAAACAATAAGAAAAAGAAAATAAAATACTAATAAAAACCAAGACAAATTCGTGTTAATCAGCGGTGCATAATGTATCGAAGTTGGATGTATGGTAGACATAATACACTTGAATATATTCAAGGGGTTGAAAGTTTTTTGAAATTTGTTGTGGAGAATAAAACTAAGTCTCATGAGGAAATGATTGTGTCCTTGTGTTTATTGCAAAAATTTGAGACAATTTTGGAGTACAGATCAAGTGAAGAGCCATTTTATATGTCGTGGTTTTAAAGAAGTTTATTCACGATGGATATGGCATGGTTAAACTGTACCTCCGATTCATAATACAGCTCACTCGATAGCTCCGTCCACGTATGATACTAGTGATAGTAATACAAAGAACGGGGAGGATGTGGACACCGATCGATTAGATGAAATATTGCATGATATAGGAGGTGATATCAATAATGTTGCTGAGTTTTAAAGATTATCCGTTGATGCTGGAAAACCGTTGTAGCGTAAATGTACCAAATTTACAAAGTTATCTTTCATGCCTAATCTATATAACTAAAAGGAAAAGAGTGGACGGAGTGATGCTAGATCTACTAAAAGATGCATTTCCTGATGATAACGAGCTTCCCACTTCAACCTAGGAGGCGAAGAAAATGTTGTGTCAGTTGGGTTTGGAGGTCGAGAAGATACATGTATGTGCAAATGATTGCATATTGTATCGGAATGAATTCAAGGATGCGGGTGAGTGCCAAAAATGTGGGGAATTGCGCTATAAAAGAATAGACAATAATGACGGTATGCTTTTAAATAAAAAAGGACCTCCGACGAAGGTGTTGTATTATCTTCTGATCATTCCCAGATTCAAATAGTTGTTTTCAAATGAAAAGGAAGCAAAGAATTTGCAGGGCATGCTGAAGGATGGAATATTAAGACATCTGGCCGGTTCTCCGCAATGAAAACATTGATAGTAAGTTTCCCGAATTTTGTTGTGAGAAGAGAAATCTTCTTCTTGGACTGTGCACGGATGGAATGAACCCACAAGGAAACATGAGCAGTCGTCATAGTACTTGGCCAGTTCTGTTAGCAATTTATAATCTTCCTCCTTGGCTATGTATGAAGCGTAAGTACATCATGTTGTCTTTGTTGATATCTGAACCTAAACAACCAAGGAATGACATAAATTTGTACTTGGAACCTCTTACTGAAGATTTGAAAAAATTATGTAATTTGGGTGTGACGGTCTTCGATGCTTATACTCAAACAAATTTAACTTTATGAGCCATGATATTTTGCACGATCAATAATTTTATAGCCTATGGTAACTTATCAGGTTATGCAAACAAAGGAGCTACGGCATGTCCAATTTTTGAAGATAAGAAAAGTAGTATTTGGCTAAAAATGGTAGAAAAAATATGTTCATGGATACCCGGTCCTTTCTCCCAAGTCAGCACCCTTATAGAAAAGGGAAGAAGATTTTCAATGAGAAAACTCTGGACAGAGTTGCTAGAATGCCATTATCTGGACGTGCAATTTATGATCGTGTGAAAGATATTAATGTTGAGTTCGGCAAACTTTCTAAAATTGTCTCAACGGGTGGTTGGAAGAAGAAATCCATATTCTGGGGTCTACCATATTAGGAACATTTGTTGGTTAGACATTGTATAGATGTTATTCATGTTGAAAAGAATGTATGTGACAGTGTTATAGGAACATTATTAAACATTATGGGTAAGACAAAAGATGGTATTAAGTCTAAACAAGACTTGGTGGAAATGGGGATACGGGAGAAGTTAGCACCGAAAATAACTGACAGGCGAACTTACCTACCTCCAACTTGTTATACAATGTCTAAACAAGAGAAAATCAGTTTTTGTGAGTGTTTGAATAAAATCAAGGTTCCTTCTGGTTATTCTTTGAATATTAAAAAGCTCGTTTCAATGAAGGACCTGAAATTGGTTGGTATGAAATCTCATGATTGTCATATCTTAATGCATCACATACTATCAGTTCCTGTTTAAGGCTCATTAACAAAATATGTGAGGCGTACAATAACAAAGATTTTTCATTTTTTCAACGCAATTTATAATAAAGTTATTCATCCTTTAATATTAGATGATTTGCAGGCCGACGTTGTTAAAATGTTATGCGAGTTCGAAATATATTTTCCTCCATCGTTTACTGACATTATGGTGCACTTAATTGTCCACTTAGTTCGAGAAGTTAAGTTGTGTGGGCCGGTTTTCTTGTGGTACATGTACCTGTTTGAGAGATACATGGGTATATTAAAAGGATTTGTGAGGAATCTTTCCCGGCCTGAAGGGAGTGTCATTGAAGGTTATGCTGCCGAGAAGGTTATTGAGTTTTGTACGGATTATTTAGCGAATTTTAAAACTATTAGCATTCCAAAATCTCACCACGAGGGAAGGCTCGCAGGAAAAGGTACTATTGGGCTGAAAGTATTTTTCGCAAATTCGAAAATGCACGTCCAGGAACACAAAATCGTATTGTAACACATTTCTGAAGTCAATCCATACCTCGACCGACACTTGTTCATTTTAAAATAGTAGAACCCTTCAGAAGATGAAATATGGGTGACCAGGGAACATAATAGCACATTTCATAAATGGTTCAAAGAGACAGTAATGCAAGAGTTATCTAGGCATCCTAATTCTATCACTGAAACAGTCAAGTGGTTAGCATATGGCCCTGCTTCACATGTGAGGTGTTATGAAGGTTATGACATCAATGGGTATACATTTTAAACGAAATGTGGTACTACATAATAGTGTTATCTCAATAGTTGCATTAACGAGCGATTATTCGAGTGCGAAAGGTAAAGAACCAGTGGATGCTTCTATGTTGTTCTATGTGGTCATTGAGGACATTTGGTAATGTTTCAACCCAAAAAATGACCCACGTTGAAAATGCCTGAAACCTTGAACACCTTCCGGATCTGCACCACAAACAAGAGTTAGAAAGGACCACCGGTGATTTTCCGGTGGAAACCTCTCCGATGCTTAAGTCAGTAAGCGCTTGAGGTGTTTATCCAAAAAGAAAGCAAGAATGCTCAAGAGAATGACATACCCTTCTCAGCCTTGGGGCTGAGATATTTATATCTTTCCTAGTGGGGACCCCTTTCCGGGATATCGGAAACAAAGACCACGAATCAGGGTCCGTTTAAGCAACAAACTCTGACAAGTGGCCCCACGCGCTCTCTTCTTGGTAAACAGGAAACCAGGTCTGGCCTGGGCCTGCTTTTCTTCTACTATTCCATATTTCCTCTCAGACCTGAGTATTCGCCAGATCTGCTCTTACCCCTCTCAGTCTTGGGGTTGAGATACATATAACTTTTCCTAGTGGGGACCCCAGTCGGGATCTCAGGAGCACGTGCAACGAATTTTGGGCCGTTGTGCAACAAATTCTGACAAGTGGTCCCACGTGTCTCTTCCTGGGGAGTCCGGAAAACAGGTCTTCCCTGATCCAGGTCTTTCTTCATTCCGTATTATCTCCTAGGA
This sequence comes from Phtheirospermum japonicum, assembly GCA_014905375.1. Lineage (NCBI taxonomy): Eukaryota > Viridiplantae > Streptophyta > Magnoliopsida > Lamiales > Orobanchaceae > Phtheirospermum > Phtheirospermum japonicum. The sequence goes on from BMAC01000245.1 coordinate 477,680, forward strand.
CTTCCAATAGATTCCATGGAACTAGACCTGTCGTGATCCAGCTCTCCTTGCCTTTTATGTTCCCGCCTTTTAATAGCTTAAATCTTACCGTAATGATGACGAACTCTACCCCCCTAGAGGGCCAAATCAGGTCTCTTGCCCAGACTAGACTTGATTCCAGTCTCCAATCGACTTCTCAAGATGGCTACCCCTTAGGGAAGAGCTACCCCAAACTAGGTCTGGCTCACACGTTGCCCTATCAACTCCTCCCCCCAAACAGTTGGGGTAGATCAATAATATCCTCAAGCTCTTGTGGAATAAATGAGGTCATTCCGTCTTTTATGACTTCTCGTACTGGGGGAATCCCTAGAAATCCGCCTGGCGCCCAGGCCTAATTATTGGCACTAGTGGTGTCGGTTCAAATTCCCGAATGATTATCCCCTCCACACGTCTTCCCAGGTACACGACGTATGGCCTACCCTAGGTTGGCTAGTACATCCAGCTCAACACCTAGGGCACTATTCAACTGTCCACATTAAATGCGCAAATCCCATCGAATCCCGCTTTTCTTGATTTCAGTATTTTTTTTAATTTATCCTTTTTGCCTTTTACTTCCGTTTTACTCCTTTCTCTTTCTCACTTTTTGCTCCATACCTTCGAAAGAAATCGCAGAGCTTCTCTCTCTCTCCTGACAATTTCCGGTGAACTTTTTCGATCTACTTTTTCTCCGGCCACCCTAGCAAATCAGGTACCCCTCTTAGTTCCTTGTCCTTTATTTGTTTATAATGTCGTCTCCCCTAGATATAGGAACCTCCCCATCTCCGCCGTCTGTCCCCTCGGAGACGGCGGTACCCCTTTCTTCTTCTCCATTCTCCGCCTCAAGCGCGGGGGAAGTCTCCGCCTCTCCGTCATCTAATTCTATAGGCGAGACAGGGGCTTCACCATCTCAACCCTCTATTGGCCCGGAGGCCACACCATCTCTTCCTCTATCACTCTTAAATTCTCCAGCGACGGCGGCCGCCGACTCATCTTCGTCTGGGGGTCTGGTATATCCACCGGCGGCCCCCGACAACCCCAAGATTACATCCATCCTTAGCCAACAGTCAATAGAGGAAATTCGTTCCCAATATAAAATCAAAGAGCCTTTCGACCCTTACCCTCCTCCGGCATGTATTCTAGCCTGTCAAGCGCCAGAGGGATGGTTGACTTTCTACGCCGATCAATTTCAATCGGGTTTACGTTTACCAGTAAATCCTTTGATGCTTGAAATAGCCCAGATGTACAAAACCCCCATTTCTCAATTTACCCCTAATTCCTTCAGACTAATGGTATGTTACAATCTGGCTATGCGCTATGCTGGCCTGGATCCTACAGCCCTCTTTTTCTACCAGCTCTTCCAAGCGAAGATTTTGTCCCCTAACTGCTTTTATCTCACAGCCAGACCTGGGGTTCATTTTATACACAAACTTCCCTCCTCTCACAAAGCCTGGCGAAAAAAGTTTTTCTTTGTCCATTGTGATGGAGACTGGGGCTTTGATACCAAGCCCATAGAGAAACTACCTTCCTACCCCCATCTGACCGCAGCAGGCAGACCTCCTCGTATTCAGAAAATCATATCTACCCTGAATGAGAATCCTATAAATATAAATGAACTCCTCCTCCCTCACGTTTTGGACTTTTTCAATGAAACCTGCGAGACAGGTCCCTTAAACCCAGAGATTGGTAAAAGGTTTTCCCTAGCCTGGTCTGTTACATCATACCTTGATGTACATGAGTCTTTACTTCCTTTGCTCTTTGTTTTCAGAAAAGATGATGCGCATGATGTTCGAGTCGGCTAACCAGGAAAGAGCAGAGGCTGATGCAGAGCCCGCGGTTCAGATAGTAGGCGCATCTTCTGCACCTCGAGCCCAGAGACCTTCCTTAGCGAAGAGATTCACATCTGACTCCAACGTGGAGGACGCTCCTCAGCTGAAAAGGCCCCGTTTCAATCGCGGCCGAGGTGTGAGCATCCCCGTGGCCCCAGCTAACTCCGTAGCTACCAGACCTACCACCACCGTCACTCGCAGCATGGGTCCTCCGCGCCGGACTCCTGTCCTGAAGTGCTCTGGAGATGTGGTAGTTCGACATGTGAGTGATCAATGAGCGCCGGAAGACATGCGCGTCTTGGAACAGATGAGCGATCGCGAGCTGCTAGAATCCTGGTGTCAGGATGAGGCTAGGGTAAGCCTTTTTCCCCTCACTATCCTTCTTTTCTTTCAGTAACTTAGTAAATTCTTAACTCCCCCTTTTACGTCCAGGCTGAAGCCAAAAAAGCTCTTCTGGCTATCCGAGCGACCCGATCTATAGCTCAATCTGACCTGATTAAGGAGAACAAGGTCCTTACCGAAAACATGTCACAGGTTAGGACTTTCGCCAAGGAGCAGGTCAAGGAGGTTAAGAAGCTGCGAGAGGAGGTGGATGAGATGAAGAAAGCCCAGGAAAAGATGCTGGAGATTGCTCGATCTGAAGCTCGGGACGAAGCTATAGCGGAGGCAAGGAGTCTGGCAGACGAGGCTTTAGCCAAATCCAAGGGGGAGTGGAAGGCCGAGTTTTTGAACTCTGAAGAGGGGCTTAACCTAGTCCAAGTTACCAGGGATGAAACCAAAAAGGCCTTCTTGGGATCCAAAGCCCTTTTCTCACTGTTATTCCCGGAGGCAGTGGTGTATTACAACTATGGCGTGGATGAGCAGGCCAAATGGATTCAGGCCAATCCTAACACTCCCTTTGACCGAAAAGCACCACTGAAGACCCCGCCCGAGACGACCTCCTTCTCATATGACCCTGCCAAGGATCGTCTCAACACCATCGGGTCTGTAGAATTTTCCGAACATGTTCATTCTGTTCTTCATGCTTTCGAGTCCAGCCAAGCTCAATCAGACCTGACGCTCGCCGTAGTCCCTCCTACTTCATCTCCCTCCCCAACCTTTTCAGGTCTGGGTGAGCTTCCTGGAGGAGCCTCTCCAGGAGGTCTATCAGAGGGCACGGTGAATCAGGTGTCAACAGAACTGGGAGCGGGCATTGAGGTCGATACTTAGGTTGTGCGAGTCTTAATTTCTATAACAGACCTGTAGGTAGCCTGCGTGGCTGGTCTGCTTTTATTGTCTTTTCTGAAGATTAGATTTGTACCCGAATATTTTCTGTTCAATGATAATTACTACTTTTGTCTTGTTGCGACTCTTGATCTTCTAGGGTTTCCTGAATTTCCGGAAACCCTAGTACTTTTGATTCTCTATCACGTGACTTTGATTCCTTTAAATATTGCATGTATATTTTATTTTCATCCAACTGTTTGCAATGGCATCTTCTCCCCTTCTTCAAGAACTCGACCTTGTGAAAAGGAAGAACATTTCTCTGGTGGTCGAAAATTTCAAACTTTCCGACAAACTGACCCTGCTCCGAGAAAAAATCAGTTATTTCCATCGTCTTTTGGAAAGGAAGAGACAGAAAAAGCGCCATTACAAATGGGAATGGGCTGAGCTCCGCCAATTGAATCGCCAGTTGCAGGAAGAGAAGGCTGATTTGGATGAGTCAGTGGGCCGGTTGACCATCGCCGCCGGCGAAGCTCATGCTCTGTCTGAGCGTGCTGATAAATATCGTCAGCGCTATCACGAGACGGAGCGCGAGTTGTGGCGTGTTCGCCGAGTTTTGGCTGCTGATCGGAGGTCTTCGCAGGGATGAGTTCCTGTATTTATCTTTTTTCTTGTTTCCTGCGTTCTATTTAATCAAAATTGCCAACCCTCACAGAAGGTGTGTGCAATCTGCTTTTTGTAATTTTCCAGAACTTAATGAATATGTTTATCAATTTTGAGTTTCTGCTCTTCAGATCAAGAAAAGTAATATTTGTGATGACGATCAACTTTAGCGTAAATAGTTTCTTATTTGCAAGAAATATGATAATAGATGTAAAATTTTCATTCGACTTCATCTTGTTTAGATTATGCGAATGGTGTTTTTCGAGTGCCATCCCTTCCAGGGTCGTGGGACGTACCTTTTAAGGTTTTTGTCTTCAATTAGGTCTTTCTTATGGCTGTTTAGCCTTGGCGGTTGTTTGGTGTACCCGTCCTGGCAACTAGGTCCGGGATTTTAACGCAGGCGCGTATGCTCTGGCCAGACCTGGCATAACTTGTTTTAGGTAAGTAAGATTTTTCCAGGGACTGTCGCCATAAGCCAAGCCTGGCATCTTTGACCTCCAGGTCAGGGCATCAGGTCAGGAAATCGGGGCATCCTTCGCTAACCAGTTCTGACTTAAACTGACAATCAGGTCAGGAAATCAGGGCATCCGCCCTTAGATCATCCTGGCTTAAAATGACAATCAAGTCAGGCAAGATCGAGGGCATCCGCCCTTAGCCAATCCTGGCTTGAACTGTCAATCAAGTCAGGCAAAACCGAGGGCATCTGCCCTTAGCCAATCCTGGCTTGAGATGACAATCAGGTCAGGTAAAATCGAGGGCATCCGCCCTTAGCCAATCCTTGCTTGAACTGACAATCAGGTCAGGTAAAATCGAGGGCATCCGCCCTTAGCCAATCCTGGCTTGAACTGACAATCAGGTCAGGTAAAATCGAGGGCATCCGCCCTTAGCCAATCCTGACTTGAACTGACGATCAGGACAGGTAAAATCAAGGGCATCTGCCCTTAGCCAATCCTGGCTTGAACTGACGATCAGGTCAGGTAAAATCGAGGGCATCCGCCCTTAGCCAATTCTGGCGTGATTCTGAACGTGCCATTATTCTGTTGCGGATAAACCTGCAACTTTTATTTCATAAACAAATAAACATTAACGATTACAATTACGTATAAAACTTTCATAAATTAGTAATATTCCAAGCACGAGGGATCTCAATCCCATCCAGTTCTTCCAACATGTACGCTCCTCCAGCCAAATTTCGAGTGACCCGAAGCGGTCCTTGCCACATGGCATCTAACTTTCCTTTGGCTTTCCCTAAATCGGACCTTCTCAAAACCAGGTCTCGCACCTGAAACTGCCTTTTTACCACAGACTTATCGTATGTCGCTTTTATTCTTCCTTTGTTATGCGCCATCCTGACAGCAGCTCATTCTCTTTCCTCCTCCATCAAGTTCAGAGCATCCTGGATTAAGAGCTCATTCTTTTCTTCAATGAAATTCTGAACTCAATGGGTCTCAATGCTAATCTCGGCTGGCACCACTGCATCAATACCGTAAACTAAGTTGAAAGGCGTCTCCCATGTGCTTTCTTTGGGATTAGTTCTGTAAGCCCATAGGATTGAATTCATCTCATCCACCCATCTACCTCCAGCTCTTTCTAATCGGGTCTTGATCCCCTGCACTAGTATACGATTGGTGACCTCTACCTGGCCATTAGCCTGAGGATGGTAAACAGAAGTGAAGTGCTGCTCAATTTTCATCTTTACACACCAATCTCTGATTTTGGCACCCATAAACTGCGTACCATTATCTGAGACCAGGATTCTGGGGACGCCAAACCTGCACAAGATATTTTTCCATAAGAACCTCATAACTGCCTCTTCCGTGATTTTAGCTAAGGCCTCTGCTTCCACCCATTTACTCAAGTAATCAATTGCCACTATCAAAAATTTCTTCTCGGCAGGGGCCATTGGAAAGGGTCCAACCAGATCTATCCCCCATTTGGCAAATGGACAAGGGGAGCTCATCGTCATGAGCTCCTCCGCAGGCTTGTTAATTAACATTGAGTTCTTCTGGCATTTCTCACATGTACGTACGAAATCCTCCACCTCTTTTTGTAGGTGTGGCCAGAAATACCCCGCCCGCAAGATCTTACTCGACAGAGCTCTAGCACCCATGTGGTTACCACAACATCCCTCATGAATTTCTCTAAGGACCAGAGCTCCCTGTCCGGCCTAAGCATCTCAGAAGAGGCTGGCCAAATCCCCTTCTAAATAATTCTCCTTTGATTAAACAAAATCTAGCAGCCCTAGTTCATACTTTTGCTGCCTCCTTTCTATCCTCCGACAAGACCTCATGTTCCAGGTATGCCTGAGAGCGCCAGCCCTCTCCTTCAATAATTGAGCATACCTGATCTGTTCCAAATTCTCATCCGCCTGTAGAAGAGTAATAACTCTTTCTTGACAATCTGCAGCCGAGCTGGCCACCTTTGCCAAGAAATCAGCTCTCCCGTTTTCCTCTCTAGGAATTTGAAGGACCGTTAGGCCTTTCATACCTCTGGTGAGTTCTCTATACTTAGTCAAATATCTCTGCATATTTTCTTCTCTCGTTTCAAACTCTCCACTGATCTGCTTGCAAACGAGCTGAGAATCTACCCTGGCGCACACCTGCTCTGCACCCAAGTCTTTCGCCATCTGGATACCCCCTAGGAGGGCCTCATACTCCACAGGATTATTAGAAAATGTTGTACCCAGCCGGATAGCAAACTCAATGGACGTACCTGCTAGATCCATTAAAACAATCCCAACTCCACAGCCCTGATTGCAGACAGAGCCATCCATAAAAATTGTCCATTTTTTCAGCTCTCCAGGAGGACCGGTCATTTCTTGCATGAAATCAACTAAGGCCTGAGCTTTAATTGCCGTTCTGGCCTTAAAGCTAATATCAAATTCGCTTAGCTCAATTATCCACCTGACCAGTCTCCCCGACGCCTCTGGCTTATCCACGATAGCTTTCAACGGTAAATTTGTTCGTACGATTATAATATGCGAAAGGAAATATGGGCGCAATTTTCGGGCTGTGCCTACTAGAGCTAATACTGCCCGCTCTACTTCTATTTACCTCACTTCGGCATCATGTAAGACCTTGCTCCAGTAGTAGACTATTTTTTGCACCTTTCCTTCTTCTCGAACTGATAGGTACAAGATAAGGGGTTCTCCTAGGACAGGCTTTGTTAGTAAGGTCATGCTAGCCAAGTGTTCTTTCAACATTTTAAACGCTTCTTCGCATTCTTTGGTCCACTCAAAATGAGCTTTTTTACGCAGAGCTTGGAAGAAAGAGAGGCTCTTCTCCGCCGATCGCGAGACAAATCTACTTAGGGCATTGATGTGCCCCGCTAAACACTGCATTTTTTTAACGTTCCTAGGTGCCTGCATCTCCATAATTGCCCGTACTTTCTCTGGGTTGGCCTCAATCACCCTTTCAGTAACCATGTACCTTAGAAACTTTCCAGTTCTTACCCAAAACGTACACTTTTTAGGGTTGAGCTTCATTCTGTATTTCCGTAGGGTACTAAAGTTCTCTCTCAAGTCATCCACATGTGACGTTGCTCTGGCACTCTTGACCAACATATCATCTACAGATACCTCCATATTTCGCCCAAGCTGATTTTTAAATATTTTGTCTGCCAACCTCTGGTATGTAGCACCACCATTTTTCAGTCCAAATGGCATGATTACAAAACAGTAAGTTCCCTTCGGGGTGATGAAACTAACCCTCTTCCAATCATCCTTTGCAAGCCTGATCTGGTGGTAGCCCTGGGAGGCATCCATCATACTCAAGAGCTCGCATCCAGCTGTTGAATCCACTAATTGATCAATTCGAGGGAGTGGGTAGTGGTCCTTCGGGCAAGCTCGGTTAAGGTTTCGGAAATCAATACACATTCTCCAGTTTTCTTGAGTTTTTGGAACTATCACGGCGTTGGAGAGCCATTCTGAGAATTGTATTTCCTGGATGTGCTTGGCACTAAGCAATTTCTCCACCTCAGCTTCGATTATGGCCTCCTTCTCAGGTCCAAAGTTCCTTTTCTTCTGCTTCACTGGCTTTGCCTCTGGACTAATATTAAGGCAATGTTCCATCACCTCAGGGTCGATCCCCACCAAGTCCTTGGGAGACCAAGCGAACACATCTGCACTTTCTCTTAATAAAGCCACCAGGTCTGTCAAGACTTCTGGGCTGAGAGTCGTTCCTATACGGAGGACTCGACTTTCATCACCTGGAATGATCTCCACCAACATCAAACCTTCCTCCCTTCTCACGAGCTCTTGCCGCGACTTCTCTGTCTGAGCTTTTTTACTCAATCTCTCTTCCTCACTATTTCATCTAATACACTCAACATACGATTGTCATGATGCATACTGGTCACCTCTTACCTCCCCAGTTCCCTCCTCAGTAGGGAATTTCATCTTCATATGGAAAACTGAGATTACAGCTTGAATTTGGCTCAAGGAAGGTCGGCCAAGCATAACATTGTAGGAAGATGGCGCATCTACAACCACGAAATAAACCATCCTTGTCACCGTATAAGGCTCTTCCCCTAGGGTGACGAGGAGCCTAATCGCTCCCATTGGTTTTAGAGCTCCCCTTGCAAAGCCGACTAGGGAGGTAGTCACCTCTTCCAGCTCCACATCCGATTTCAATTGTCGAAAACAGTCATAAAATAGAATGTCGGCAGAACTTCCGGTATCTACAAAGATCCGTTGCACATTATAATTGGCGATAGTTTCCGTTATAACCAGAGCATCCATGTGCGGGGCCAAAATGCCATCACCATCTTCTGACCCGAAACAGATGTTAGGGGTAGAGGTCATTTGTGCCACATCGCGTGATTTACGAACTAAGTCTTTCGCGGCTCTGACATAACTGTGCTGCGTCCTCTTGGAATGCTCCTCCAGCTCTCCTCCGGTGATCATCTGGATTTCCCCATGGATGACCTGGGCTTGATCAGCTCGTCTCCCATCAGAGCGGTTTCTGTCCTGGTCTTTTTTACCCTGGTTAGACTTGTCATAGCCCTTGTTGCCAGATCTGGCCTCTTCTCTTCTCATACAGACGTATTCTTTCAGGTGCCCAGCCTGGACCAATCTTTCCAACTCATCTTTCAAATGAGTACACTGATCAGTATCATGCCCATACTCGTTGTGAAAGCGGCAGAAGCAATCAGACCTTTCCTTCCTGGGTCTCTGTGAGTAGGTCTTAGGCCATTTCAGGTCTGGATGCTTCTCTATGGCCTGCAGAATCTCACCCTGTGGAGTTGCCAAAGGGGTGTACCTGTCAAAACGAGGTTTCCCTCCAGACAGATCTGGCCTCGGCTTCTTTGCAGCAGTCCTATCATCACGATCGTATCTCTCCCTCTTCCATTCTCCCACATCCTTGATTTTCAAGGCCTCCTCAAGGTGAATATACTTCTCAGCTTGTTCCAATAGTTCTCCAAACTTCAGGGCTGGTTTGATAACCAGCGATTGAAAAAATTCGCCTCTCCTCAGACCCTGCGCCAGAGCATTCACCAACAGCTCCTCGGACGCAGAGGGTACCTCCAACTTTGCCGTCGTAAACATATTTATATAAGCACGCAAACTCTCATTCTCTTTCTGCTTTAGGCTGAACAGCTCCAACGGCATCTTTTGATACTTCCTGCAACTTGTAAACTGGTGCAGGAAGGCAGAGCTGAAATCGTCAAAGTTGCTAATAGAGCGGGGCGGCATCTGGCTAAACCAAAGATGTGCCAATTTGGTAAAGGTCATTGGGAAGACCTGACACATAACCGCATCTGAAAATTTATGTAGGGCAGCAGCGATCTCAAATCTACTCAGGTGGTCCCACGGGTCTGTGGTCCAATTGTATTCAAAACCCAGAGATCGGTATGAGGCCGGCACGTCATCCCGCATGACTTCCTCCGTGAACGGAGTGCCTCGCCTGATCTGCACCGTCCCACTGCTCGCCATTTTTCTCTTAAACTCCCTTACCTCTTTCTGTAAGCTTTGCATCTTCTCGACCAGACCTGGGTTGATCTGACTTGAGGTTTCGCTATCGGAAGTAGAGAAATGCTCATCCCTATACTGAGGGGGAGTCCGCTCTACCCATTGGTGATGCAGTAACTCAGTTTCCGTCGCTGTGACCATCCGGTCTGGTCGATCGCTGGGCGGTAATGTTGACATTTCAGCAAATTTCTTCTCCACGGCTGTTTCTACTGCTTTACCGATGAGGTCGGATAGCTTCCGGAGAAGGGTGTCGGTAAACAATCCTCCAGCAGCAGGTGTTGCTTCGCCGGAGGGAGGCGGAACAACACAAGATCCAGCCTCGGTTGATGGTTCTTCTCTTTCAGGTCTCGCCGTTGACGTTTCTGCCGATGGCGGCATGCCCCAGGGCATGGCAGATTTGGGAGTTCTGCCAAGCTCTCCAACCAAATTCCTCCGTAACCCTTCGGAATCAATGGAAAAGGAGCTCACGTCTTAGCCCAGATATTTTCCACAGACGGCGCCAATTATTTAAACCCAAAAAATGACCCACATTAAAAATGCCTGAAACCTTGAACACCTTCCGGATCTGCACCACAAACAAGAGTTAGAAAGGACCACCGGTGATTTTCCGGTGGAAACCTCTCCGATGCTAAAGTCAGTAAGCACTTGAGGTGTTTTTCCAAAAAGAAAGCAAGAATGCTCAAGAGAATGACATACCCTTCTCAGCCTTGAGGGTGAGATATTTATAGCTTTTCTAGTGGGGACCCCTTTCCGGGATCTCGGAAATAAAGACCGCGAATCAGGGGCCTTTTAAGCAACAAACTCGGACAAGTGGCCCCACGCGCTCTCTTCTGGGTAAACAGGAAACCAGGTCTGGCCTGGGCCTGCTTTTCTTCAACTATTCCATATTTCCTCTCAGACCTGAGTATTCACCAGATCTGCTCTTACCCCTGTCAGTCTTGGGGCTGAGATACATATAACTTTTCCTAGTGGGGACCCCATCTGGGATCTCAGGAGCACGTGCCGCGAATTTCGGGCCGTTGTGCACCAAATTCTGACAAGTGGTCCCACTTGTCTCTTCCTGGGGAGTCCGGAAAACAGGTCTTCCCTGATCCAGGTCTTCCTTCATTCTGTATTATCTCCTAGGACTTCCAATAGATTCCAAGGAACTAGACCTGTCGTGATCCAGCTCTCCTTGCCTTTTATGTTCCCGCCTTTCAATAGCTTAAATCTTACCGTAATGATGACAAACTCTACCCCCCTAGAGGGCCAAATCAGGTCTCTTGCCCAGACTAGACTTGATTCCAGTCTCCAAAATTTTAGCTCGATATCATGCTCCTATCGACTTCTCAAGATGGATACCCCTTAGGGAAGAGCTACCCCAAACCAGGTCTGGCTCACACGTTGCCCTATCAGGTAACTTGACTATAAATTGTTCAAGATTCCTCTTATTTGATGTACTTGGGTCGACAACAGACGGGTTGTGAGAGTAGATGTTTTAAGATCCACTTTAGTTGATTTTATTCGATCGGGTTATCAAAATGATCCATTTATACTTGCATCACTAGAAAAATAAGTCTTTTATGTTTCTGATCCTGTAGATTCTAGGTGGTCTCTGGTCCTCTCCAGCAAGGCGTATTTTTTGTGTTAGCGGTGTCGTATATGAAGACGAGTACGACCACTTCGATGAAACCCCACCATTTTCCATTGGTATTATGAAACTCCAATAACATTAGGAGATGGTTATATTCATTCTGACCATGGAGAAGGAGAGTGGATTGACAATCGAGAATAATTTCACAATCGTAAGATTATATTTTTTTCTCCAAACACACCTCAGTCATAATAAATTATAACAACTACACATGACTCGTTTTTCTTTCAATTTCTAAACAGACATCCTTCGCTTGGAAGCAGCTTCGACATGGGGTTAGGAATCGATTCATCACTGTGCTTCATCTCCATGGTGGTTTCTCAATTTCTGAGGATATTTTTTTCTTGGTTTTTGTGGAAAAAATACCATAGTTGTTTCAGTTTGGTTTTGTTATTATTTGAGCTCCCTTTGTGTTGGTGAATTTGGTAGTGTTTAGCAACATGGTTTTTATGAAAGCACTGTAATGTCATGTATTTGTTGGTAAAGGCATTTGTCATAAATAATATACAATTAAATTATGGTCTTTGGAATAGTTGAAGGGTGTAATTGTTATTTAGTAAGTTAAATATGGTTTTATTGAAAGCCAAAATACCCACATATGTTTTTTTTAATCATATCATGTGTAAATCTAAACAATAATGGCATTGAGAAGGGGGTAAAGACAGGTGAGTTACATGCATTTTCACCGGTGTATGATTCCTTGTAGAAAGGAAAGGTATTTTCATCAAAGGTGGTGTCTGGTAATGAGAAGTTTGTTGTTTGACAAGAGAACTTTATAGCCTTTGTGAGAACTTCTATAACCAAGAGAAATGCCAGTTGTGCTTCTGTTTTGGAGTAAACAATATTGAAGCTGTATAGGCCATTTTTAACAGTCCCTTAAAGTACCACCACTCATGTTGCTTGATCGTTCACAAGATAAATATTGGGATGAAACTCAAAGAAAACATGATTATCGAAGTACAATTTGACTAACACTTCAATTAAATTCTTGGTTATATGAGGCACATGGAGAAGATTTTTGAGTATGAATGAATGAGACATGTGAGTTTCAGAGGATTGAACAACAGAAATACTAGAAAGTGTAATATTCAAACCCGTGACTAAAAAATAAGATGCTTTCTTATTGATTTTTTCCTACCAAAATATGTCAATAGCATCAGTTGTTAACATTAGAACCGATGCTTAAAGTATGTCAATAGCATCGGTTATGATGTTAACTTTAAAACCGATGCTTAAAGTATGTCAATAGAATCGGTTGGTATATAGACAATCGATGCATAGAATATTAGCACAACGCAGGGTTCAAACCCAGGACCTTTGTCGGCCAAGTGAGTGCTTTGGTTAGATATTCTCCTGCGCTTTTCTTACAAGTGGACGAATATGAATCGTCTCTTGTTCAACGGACGTGTCTATGAAGTGGATATGTATTGTGTCTGATCTAAATACACTCTGGGGTGGATGATAGTTTCATTACCCTTCAGGGTGAGCTGCTTTATGTTTTACCCTCCGGGGCGGATGATAGTTTTATTACCTTTCGTGGCGAGCTATTTTACCCTCCGGAGCGGATGATAGTTTTATTACCCTTTGGGGCGAGCTATTTTGTGTTTTACCCTCCGGGGCGGATGGTAGTTTTGTTACCCTTCGGGGCGGGCTGTTTTATGTTTTACCCTCAGGGGCGGATGATGGTTTTAAGTTGTACCCTTCGGGGCAGATAACGTTTTGCGATATTTAATAAATAATGGAAGTTTCACGAACATCTCATGAATTTTTATGGTTTTTATGAATGGAGGGGTAATGTGATTTTGAGTATGTTTGATTTACATACTCAAGGTTGCTTCCTAGAGGGATATGTTTGACTTACATATACTTCTCGGATTGTTGTGTTTTATACGACTGTGTTAATTTATGCGAGCGAACATGTTTGACTTATGTGTTCCTCCGTATGAGTTCGTTTTGATTGTTTCAGCGAATGGTTTTGATGGTTTTTGGTGTAAACATGTTTGATTTACATGTTTAGAGCGACCTACATGTTTTTGAGTTATGACATCCACACCAAGACCAGCCACATCTAGAAATTGTATTGTTTTGTCTCCAATTTAACCATATTTTCTTACCATTCTAAAAGTTTGGATTGTGCTCCATGGTAAATATTAGTATTTTAGATATTTATCTAGGTTCCAATGATATAAGATTTATAGTCATCGAACGTCGGGTGAAAGATTTATGCTAAAAATAAAGAAATTATAGTAGGCGTGCTCGTGAGGGTCGTCTAATCTTCAGACTTTGACCTTCGTTAACATTTTTCATCATTTGTCATCATTATCCTTTAGCCTCCGTCTATGGCGCCAGCCCACTTTGATTTATCTCAAAAGAAAAAACAAAATAAAGAACCTAAAAGCGTGACAAAAATACGTAAAATAACAAAAAGTTACAGACAAAATATTAAAATATGAAGTAAGCAAAAAAAACTAAAAATACCAAAAATGCTACACAAAGATTCATAAAAAATACATACAAATATGTACAGAATACAACTCTAACTATCAATCAACTTCCAAAAGAACAATGACTAGTTTCCCCCAAATAATCATAACATCATAATTTATTTATGTGATTCGAACTTTTCGTACCTACTTTAAAAATTAAGTTTGTCAAAGCTTTAAAGATTCGCTCGCAAGAGTACGAGTTCACTTGTAGGTTGGTAAGTTTAAACCGAGTTGAATCTGGAGGAACTAGTAATCGGAATTTTGGATGCTTGTTTAATCACAATATCACACAGGAACAAGTATAATTGAGGTTTTTGATTTAATAAACTAAGAATCGAAAATCAAGAACAATTATTGAAAACTAATTAATCTATACTAATTAAGAAAATAGGATTGAGAAACTAAATATACTAAGAACTATGATTTAGGGTTTTAGAAATAGTAGAGCAATTGAAATAAACTAAATTACTACGATGATTACAAAAGCATAAATGAGCGAAACGAAATTGAAGAGGAAAAGATTACGATCTATATTATCTACTAAATCTAGAGTATTTAAGCAACAAATAGTTCAAATCCGAAAATAAAGAACAAAATATCTAAATTAATAATTAACTAACAACTAATCTAGAAATCAATTAAAGAGTTTAGAATACTTATTAAGATTTAAAAAGTAATAAATCTCCAACTAATCCGAAGGAAGGAAAGAGATCTCAATCGAAGACAAATCACAAATCGAAGGAATGGAGCGTAAGAACTTGTGATCTTCAATCTTCCCTCTTGATCTCGTATATATGTTACGAAGGAAGGAATCGGGCTCTCTCTACACCTTGTAACCTTAGAAGTGTGAATAATGTAACCTTTGTTGAAGTATGGAAGGGTATATATAGGTTTCCAAAAATTAGAATAAGAGTTTCCTTAAAAATCCCAATTCTGGGCCCGATAGCGGTAGCTTAGTGGTAAGGCTTCCGCTAAGGCGTCTCTTAAATTCTCTACTATCCCCTAACGGTACCGTTAAGCCTACCATTAATCCGTCTCTGAAGATCTCTGTTAGCACTTAGCGGTAGTGCTAACAGTAAGGGGACCGTTAAGCCTACCGCTAACTCGAGTTTGAAGGTCCCAGACATCCCTTAGTGGTAAAGATAGCAGTGGTGGAACTACTAGGGGTTAACGGTAGCTTAGTGGTAGGAGCTACCGCTAACCCTACCGATAGTAGTAAAGATAGTTGTATGGGAAAAACAAATAATAATCACCTAATGTAGTAATTACGATCAAAAAACGGTAAAATAAGTCGGAGATACATAAATATAAAAATATGGTCAATCTATCCAACCTATACCCAAATTAATAACAAATCTAACCGAAACACTACCTAAATATATACAAAAATCAAGACAAATGCATACTAATCAACTACCCCGCGCTTTATTGGTTTGTTCGTCCTCGAACAAAGGATAATTCCAAAGAATAAGCAGTATAAAAATAAGCTCAAGCAAGAGTCATGTCGTGCTACATAGATAATTTTGAAAATATAGATAATTGCAACGCAAACTAAAATGCTAGACCCTTATTATTTTGTCGCTCCAAAAACAAAATCATGAATCCTCACAAAGGGTAATATATATGTGTATGGTAAAAAACACTCAAGTAATCTTTTTCATGGGACGTGTATATGCTCAAATCATCTAAATACACGCACAATAAACAAGCACTGAAATAAAAACTTCTCCATCGCATAGTAAGTGTGTAACTAACAAAAAATCGGAAAAGGTATTTAACGGGTTGTAATGTAGGCTCTTTGGACGGGTATGGAATATATAAGTCGTGTGGCTAACTCATGATCTAACGTTATCAATAACTAATCACGAAGCAATGTGCTTCACCTCATTCAAACGAAACCTCACTTAACTCTCATAACGTAGCCTTTATACTTAGGCTATTTCTCATCTCGAAACCCGAAACCGACTTCTGAACAAACCATTTAAATAATTTAGAAGCTCATGATACGCTTCTTCTTTCAAGCTCAACTCATGCCTCTTAAACAAGCCTTTATAAGCATATGCAACAACTCAACAAGATTCGTCATCCTGTTTATTCATTTTTTATATATTTTTATTTTTTTTGTTTTAGAGGATGATGATCCTTAACACTTATTACAACTTTTTCATAAATCCCCGATCATAATTTCAAGGGGAAAAGATTGTAACCATCCTGTACTATACGCATTTTTTGGGTTTGCATCCTAACGTTTTTTTTGTAATTTAATGCATCATGTTCTATACAAAATCTTGAAAGTGCATCCCGTACTATCCAAAATTTAGAATAAAAACTAGTTTTATTAAATAAAAACTAGAATTTATTAAATAAATATGCAAACCATATTTTATCCTAACGTTTACCGGAACTAGTTTTATTAAACAAATAAAATTTATTATTTATTTAGTAATAAATTCTGTAATTTTTGCATATTTAATAAAATATGCCGAAACTAGTTTTAAATAAATAATAAATTCTCCAGAACTCACATAAAGTATACGGGTTTGAAAATATGCAATCTCACTCGCGAGACTAGGTGAGTTTCGACGAGTTTGGGCGAGTTGGTTGGTCGGAGGATGCACTTTCAGAATTTTTTGAAGTACAGGATGCATTAAATTACAAAAAAAAACGTTAGGATGCAAACTCAAAAAACGTGTATAGTACAGGATGGTTACAATCTTTTCCCCTAATTTCAAAACATAAATAACCAACAAAAACAACTAACTCTTACCCCACGCTATTAATGACGTAGGAGTTAACTCATAAACACTCTTGGCTATAGGAAATGGATATTAGGCTATGAGGGGCTCATTCGGAATTTATAGTGGCTAATATATCTTGATATAACCGGAATAAGGGTAATTTATGTGTCCAATCGTCATGTTCAAAGCTAACTACACATTGCGATTTCAAAGAGATCTTCAAAACAGAACCTACTCAAGTAAATGCAAAGATGATAAACACTCAGGTTACTCATAGGCTTTTGCATGAAGAGACAGTGAGTTGACACTGCTTTTAAGGTTTTGCGAAATCATTTGCGTACAAGTACCATTTTAATATATATATAAATAATAATTTGAAAATTTTATGCATTATTAACGCTCAAAGACAAGAGCCTCAAATCACAAATAGTCAACTTTGACAGGATAAACCAGACAAATACAATTAAGCGCAGGGATAGCAATCAATCACATTCAAATACTATCTATTACAAAACCACGAACTCAAATTACCCAATTATAAAATACAAATCACTACTCAACTACCCTCCCCCTCCCTAAAAATTTGGCAATCTCTGCATTGCCATAAAGTACATACAAAAATCAAATCAAAAGAGGAAAGGAATAAGAAAAATGTCCCAGGAGACTAAATAGTCGAGCCGCTCTGAATAGAACTGTGCAATCATCCAATCATCTCGAATCGCATGATTTTGATTGTCCCGATTAACAAACTACAAAAATAAAAAAACATCTAAAACAAATAACAAACTAACTAATTGTTTTGGATTTTCTTTTTTTCTTTTTGTTTAGAGAATAAAGACAAAAGGCGATAAATATATACAACAGTAATCAACCGACCCGTCTCTATCAAGTGCCCGGTGCAAGTCATCAAAAGGGCCATGATGTTGAACGGTGTCCATATGATCAGGAGGGGCAGTTGGCCAACGACTCATCATACATCTGAAACTGGGCAAAATTCACCGTCAAAGCCGTCAAAAGCTCATGGTTCCTATCTCCAACCTCCTGAAAGAGAGCGTTCTCACATGCCGCACGAGCATCCTAGCAAGCTGTTTTGAAAATTTTTAGTGGTATAAAAGGTTCATTGGATTTGTATTATCGGAAATTGATTGTTTGTGTGAATCAATGTGTTTTTAGCTCGGGACAATAAGAAATTAATGAAAAAGTATTAAAACAACTAAGTGAACTAAACTAAGAAATGAAGTTTCAAGTTGGTAGGATGCCTCGGTCGTGTGCCTTAATTGAAAATGCAAGCAACATTGAAACTTAAGCAAAAACAAGCAATGTTTCACCAAGTACAAGCATGAAAGATCAAGGTACAACCATGCTTGCATGAACATGAAATCCTAAATATTGCAAATCAGCACAAATTGAAAGCATCCATGTAAAGAGGAAGAAAAGTTGATACCAAAGTTTGAAACTTTACGTAAAATAACAAGTAACATGAAGTAGATCTAGGATTTAGCATGAAAAAATGCATGAAAATAAGATCCTAAATAAAGCATGTGGAAAACTAAAAATAAAAACGATCTGAGACTCGATCTATGATTTAGACGTGTCACTCATCTAGATTCCATAGACGATCAAACTCCAATTCTAATAGCTAAGGTAAAACGCATAAGATGAAGAACAAGCATGAATAATATGAAATACTCAAAATAAAAACGATCAAGGACTCGATCTATTATCTAGATATGTCACTCACCTATATTCCATGGACGATTCACAAGATCTAACAAGAAGTCAAAGAACTAAGGCAAAATTCATAAAATGAAGAACAAGCATGGAATTGAAGAACAAGCATGAAATTAAAGGAAAACTTACTTTAATTAAAGAGAGAATCCAAAGCTTGAATGAAATTATAATCAAGATAAAAAATCCAAGGGAATACTTGAATTCTTTTTTAGCTTTCAAACCCAAGGAAAAGCTTGAAATTAAATCTAGAGAGAGAAAATTAGTCTCAAACCCAAGCTTAGGTTGGGAGGAGGTGAGATAATTATAAAAATGAGAGATGTCCTCTATTTATACTAGGTTTAAATGGGTCAATGTGGGCTTTAAAGGCTTAATTTCTCGAGTTTGACCAAGTTTAACCCGAAATGGGCTCCCAAGGCTTTGGGCATGACTTTGGGAAAGCCTGGGCACTAGAGTAGGCATGGCTGGGTGCAGAATTGGGCAAAGGCGGGCGTTGGCCTGGGAAAGGCTTGGGCACTGCTGGGCGCCAGTTTGGGCGCCGAAATGGGCACCAAGGCACTACCTAGGGGTGCTGCGCCTTAAGCGTGAATTTGGGCAAGGCTAGGCCACCATTCCAGAATGTTAGCCATTTTGGAGCTTGCTCTTGGCACCGATTTGGGCATGCAAATGGGCAAGGCTGGGCTTGAGTTTTGACCCACATGCCTTAGCCTGAATTCAAATCCTTAAGCCACCTATTAAATGAGATTTTTTAATATCAGAACTCAAGAATTACACCAAATCTCCAATTGATTGAAGCCATTTAACCCAATTAAATAAAAAATAACAAGACATGTGAAAAACAACAAAAAAAAAAGAAAAACCACATAATAACTTAATAAAAATCTAATAAAAACTTCTAAAATCAACATAAAACTCTAATTAAAAACACGAGAAAATCACCAAAATTACATGCAAAACAACCACCCCACACTTATCGGTTTGTTCGTCCTCGAACAATGAAAAGAATCGAGAATGTACATGCAATGAACATTATGTAAAAATAAAAATCCTTGTGCATATCCTATTTAATATGATAAAAGTATAAACATAAACTCGTTATCGCAAAGCATTGCTCGTATTACTCTTTCGCAATATGAAAAAAAAATCGACGACTGTTAGAAGAGTTTTCGAGGTGGTGAAATATATCAGCGGGTTCATGGATTGGTATTATCGAAAATCGATTCTATTGAAGGTTTCAATGTGTTTCAAGCTTAGAAAAATAAAAGAAAACAGAAATTAAGCAATTAAACTAACTAAACTAATCTAGAAATCGAAATTCCATGTGGGTCGTATGCCTCGTCGTATGCCTCAAATAGAAAATGCAAAGCAATAATAAAAACAAGCAAGAAAATGCAATGTTTCACCAAGTACAAGCACGCATGCACAAGGTGCAACTATGCATAAAATCCTAAATAATGCAAATAAGTAAAAATTGAAAGCATGAATGTAAAGAGCAAGGAAAGTTGACATGAAAGTTTAAAAATTTAAGGAAAATAACAAGCATCAAAGTGTAGATCTAAGATTTAACCTAAAACTATGCATGAAAATAAAATTGCAAATAAAGCATAAGAAAGACTTGAAATCAAGACGATTGAAGACTCGATCTATGATCTAGATGTGTCACTCATCTGAAATCCATATCGAATTCTTAAGATCTAACATGAATTCAAGGAGCTAAGTCAAAAGGCATAAAATGAAGAACAAGCATGGAAATAAAGCATAAAACATGAAATTGAAAGGAAACTTACTTGAATTAATAAATGAAACAAAGCTTGAATGTAATTGCATCAACAGTAATAATCCAAAGGAGTATTTGGATTCTTCTTAGGCTTACAAACTCATGGAGGTGCTTGAAATTAAATCTAATCTAAAAAAAGAAATTACATCAAAGCTTGAAATTAAATCTAAAACCTAAGAAAGAGAATTATCCAAGAGCTTATGAGAAATTTGATTCCAAACCCAAGTTAGGGTCCGGAGGGGGAGTTTTTACAATAATGCGAATTGTAGTCTATTTATACTAGGTGTAATTGGGTTTAAATGGGCCAAAATAGCCCTTCAGGCTTGAAAATTCCGATTTTGACCCGGAAGCACCTTCCTAGACCCATGGCTAGCCGCTTGGCACAATTTGGCTCAAGGTGGCTCGACCATGGCTCGCATTTTTCCGAGGTGGCTTGGGCATGGCCGAGCTCGGGCGCGCATGGGCGCTGGGGGTCGGCAGCTTGCGGGCGGGTGGGGCCCTGGGCGTGGCGAGCGCTGGCGTGAGTCCTGGCAAGCGCCGGGCGCTGTTGGCGTGAGGTTGGGCGCAGGATTTGGCGAGCGCCAGCAGCAGGCGCGCGGTCTCGGCAGGCGCTGTCGGCAGCATGCGGGCGCTGGGTGTGGGTGTGGCCTAGCGCCTGCGCGCGCGGGGCTGGCGGGAGCTGGCGGGCGCTGTTCGGACACTGGGTAACCCAGTGTCGGCAGCGCACCAAGTGTGGCAAGTTTGGCGTGAATTCTGGCATGAATCTTGGCAAACGCCGAGGTCTGGCGCCTACTTTGGCGAGTTGTGGCGCGGGTTGGCTAGTATTCCAGAATGTTTGGGCATTTTTTAGCCTCTTTTGGCTTGGAGTTTGGCTTGCCTTGGCTAGTACTTTTAGCCTACAATGCATTTACCTATAAAAATAGGAATTTTAAAACATAAAAAATCCAAAATTACACCAAACCTCCAATTAATTGAAACCATTCAACCCAATTAAACGTAAAATTAACAAGAAACACGAAAGTCAACAAAACGAGAAAACAAACGAAACTTGATAAAGAACTACTAAAATCATCATAAAATCCTAATTAAGAATACGAGAAAAACACCCCAATTACATGCAAACAACTACCCCACACTTATCGGTTTGTTTGTCCTCGAACAACGAAAAGAATCGAGAGTGCACACGCCATGAACATTGTGTACAAATAAAAATCCTTGTGCTTATCCTTATTAATATGATGAAAGTATCAACATAGACTCGTTATCGTCAAGCATTGCTCGTATTACTCTTTTTCAAATGCAAACCAAATCGATGACTTCCTCACAAATGAAATTTGAGGGTGTTCGCTCAATTCGCTCAAGTGCTTAGTACATAGGACGTTTTTACGCTCGAGTCGGTCAATACATACACCTTGTCAAGATTTCACAAGTTGGACGCTCAAAATTGCTCGTAGTACATGACCAAGTAAGAATCGAAAGAGGTCTTTATTATGTGTTGTAATGTTGGCTCTTTGGTAAGGTATGGAACATATAGATATAGTGGCTAACACACGATCAAACGTGGGAAATAACTCACAAAATCCTAATTTCTAAAACCCCAAGCTTATAATCACTTCGCCTTTCCCAATTTGCCAAACTTTCATTCGAAACCCTTTCGTTCACTCACTTTCCTGACTTTTATTTCACAACACTTAGAAGCTTTTTGAATTTGCTTCTTTTACTGAAATTAGCCCTTTTTGAATTAGGCTTTTCGCTTGAACGCACGCTTTAACACTTTTCGGGATTTGTGTTGGACTTTTATTATTATTATTATTATTATTATTTATTTTTTGTATAAGCAACTCAAAACCCGAAACTTGCAATCGATTCCCTCACATCTCTCGTCAACTAGCAACATACCCTCTCACCTCACAATTCATGAAGATACAAGAGCTAAAATTGAGCTCGGCTAACAATAAACGGGACATAGGCTCAAGAGGGCTCGTTTGGGATTTTTAAAGTAGCTTAAATATATGAATATGGCCGGAAAAGGGGTGATATATGTGCCTCAAGGTCATTTTCGAATCTAATCATGTACGAGCAAAATCAAACCTCCTCAATGCAATTTCCATAAAAATGCAAGCAAGCCAATAAATCACACAAGGCTACTCACTAGTTTGCACCGAATTTGGGAGCAAAATCAAAAGAGATTTTAGAGCTTTGCAATTTTTTCACGAGAAAATATTGATTATATATATATAGGAAGATTTGGACGAAGCACAAAAATTCAACCCCTCACACAAGAGGCCATAGACATGCAAAAACCCGACAAGTAAACTATTCAAACTTCCAAGCACGTGGAGTTGCTTAAACATGTAATAGACACACAAAAGACACAAAAATTGACTCAACCATATAAATGCAAAAATCGTAAGCGTCACTTCGCCAAGAGTGCGTCACTTCGCCAAGGCTCGAGTTAAGAACAATAAAAGAATGCTTGATAAAACCCAGACCCTAACCACCTACCCACCCGCCACTTAAACCATGCGATACCCGCATTTTAATGAAAACCAAGTAAAAAGAGGGGGAACGGAAACTTCTTTAACCGAGCGAGCTTGAGTCGAGCTCGGTAGGGTCCACCTAGGCATCTAAGCAATCCAAGAAAAAATCAAGCATGGGTAGTATTTCTCGGCTTTATGAACGCTACTAACTTATCAAATCGCCCAAGGTTGAAGTCAAAAAACCAAACCTAGAAAAAAAAATCACAAAAAATTAAAAAACACAAGAAAATATGTACATAAACCCGAACAAAACGAAACTAAAGACCAAAAAGAACTAAAAGACAACTCGAAAATATTTTTTTTTAGTTTTTAATTTTTCAAATGTTTTTGGATTTTAATTTTAAGAAGGAAGAAAGAAAATAAAAGAAATAAATGAGAAGAACTTGGGTTGCCTCCCAAGAAGCGCTTGTTTTACGTCATTAGCTTGACGTACTCCCTTTTGGTCAATGTGGAAAGATAACGGGAGGTTCCACCAACACAATCTCCTCCTTGTCGGGAGGATCCACTCTTTGGAACGTCTTTGGCGCATTGCATAGCTCATATAAGATCCGCCAAAGAGTAAACGTTCCACGTGGGCATTTGAAGCTTGTCTCGGCTAGGTCCTCGGGTGGAATGGTGGTTTTGAAGTGTCCCGACGACTCATCCCAAAAACAAAGGAGTAATGAACGGCTAGCTTGTTCAATCTTTTATCAAAAAATGGGGAAGGGAAATGATCTCTCTTGGTAGCCACTTTCAACTTCTTATAATCGATCAACGTCCTCAAACCCATTGTAGCCCTAGTGGCCAACAACACTCTTTCTTTATCCTCAAGAACTAATTAGCCACTCGTCTTGGGCACCAAGTCAATGGGCTTCACCACTCACTTTTGGACATTACGAACATCAAGCCCTACAATAATAACCTCCACGTCCCAACTCTCCCCATTTCATCAAAACTCAAATTCAAAGGGATAACTCTCTCAATCACTACGGGTCTCCAATCAATAGCACTCTTAAGAACATCAAGCCCTTTAACCATCCTCTCCTCCTTTTCTTCTCGATGCGAATTTGCAAGGATAATAATCGACTTGCCCTCCTCTTCCTCCTCAAGATAATCATCAATGTATTCAATCTTATCCTAATTAATCCCCACCCCCCCCCCCCCTCTAAAAAGTCGTCGTTGCCCTCAACGACACATCGAGAAACATCTCCACAYAAMBYGGGGKCAMATAGAGGMASAACGGGCTCATCATGTAGACCAAGGGGCTCATCTTCACAACATCCCTCAATATCGACGTTCGGGCCAACCACCTTCTCATTGGTCTTTGCCTCCATATACGCTCGCTCGACTATACCTTCGATCATGTCCATATATACCCAATCGATAATAGAATTTTTTAAAGAGAAAGCAAAGTGAGGTCCACGGAGGTGGAATCAAAAGGAGTAAGAACACTCGGAATTGAAAAAAACTCCTCCTCCGAAGGTGAGATGACCTTATTATCACCCACCCCACACTTATTTAGGATAGTATCGAGTGAGTCAGATGCTACAGGAAAAGATTGCATAGCGAGCATGAGGGTCGGATCGGAGGGTGGGGTAGGATCATTCACCGAGATAAGTGGGCCCACGGAGGAGTAACAAGAGGATTATGAGTCGGCGGTGGCGCAAAAGAAGGCATAGGACAAGCGGGTCCCGCATGATATCCAAGACCTCCACACATATCCTCCAAATGAGGCAACGACATATTGAACGAGGAAGTTAAAGAGCAAGAATTGGTAGTATGATCACACGTTCCACACCATGCACATCCCAAAAGAGTTAGGTTAACATCCCTCATAGTAGAGATGGGGGGGAGCACTTTTTATATTAGAGCTCGGACCGCCAAACAACTCATAAGCCTCGAGATCTTTAGCGGATAAAGCTGGGCATGCCGTAGAATACGTCGGTGGAGAAGATATTGGCTTGGGAGGATGAAACGTCCCCACAAAGGGTCGATTAAAATCTCCCATAATGCGGACAGGGGGGAGCATCGGAGATCAAACCTCCAAAGTAGTCATAATCATCGAGAGGACGAGGATTGCCATACGGGCCGTGACTCGCATATCCACCACTCACATGGCCACTAGGAGTCATATTCAGCGTAGGAGTGAAATTATAACCAGGTTGGGCTCCATATGGGCCGGGATTTGGGCTCGACATATTCGGATAATTTTGTGGAGCACCATAGACATACGAGACGGAAGTCGGGGCTTGCACATTCGGATATGAATTTGGAGCTTGCACGTTCGGATATGAATTTGGAGCTCCATAACCAACCAAGGAACCATGCACGCCCGAGAAACTATCAAACCCGACATGGTTTGCACCATGCCCTCCCACGCCGGGTTGCCCATAACCAAAACTACCATTGGCAACGTGGTTTGCACCATGCCCTCCCACGTTGCCAAGGCCATTATACATCATTCCATTCCCGACATGATTTTCACCATGCCCTCCCATGCCTTGATGTACCCTCCATTTTAATAGGGACCTTGCATACTCAAAAAATTGTCAAATAAAAAGGAAAGCTAAAAACACAACGAAACGATAATTAAATCGAAGGCCTTAACAAAGTCGTGTCGCAACGAAGCCATTTTGTTAGAAGACTTTTCATGGTTTTGAAATATATCAACGGGTTCATGGCTTGGTATTATCGGAAATCGATTCGATTGAAGGTTTCAATGTGTTTCAAGATTGGAAAAATAAAGGAAAATGGAAATTAATAAATTAAACTAACTAAACTAATCTATAAATTGAAATTGCATGTGGGTAGGATTCCTCGTCGTATGCCTCAAATAGAAAATGCAAAGAAATAATGAAAACAAGCAAGAAAATGCAATGTTTCACCAAGTACAAGCATGCATGCACAAGATACAACTATGCATAAAATTCTAAATAATACAAATAATTAAAAATTGAAAGAATTGATATAAAGAGCAAGAAAATTTGACATGAAATTTTAAAGATTTAAGGAAAATAACAAGCATCAAAGTGTAGATCTAAGATTTAACATAAAACTATGCATGAAATAAATTGCAAATAAAGCATAGGAAATACTTGAAATCAAGACGATTGAAGACTCGATCTATGATCTTGATGTGTCACTCATCTAGAGTCCATATCCAATTTTTAAGATCTAACATGAATTCAAGGTGCTAAGATAAAAAGCATAAAATGAAGAACAAGCATGGAAATAAAGCATAAAACATGAAATTGAAAGGAAACTTACTTGAATTAAGAAATGAAACAAAGCTTGAATGTAATTGCATAAAAATTAACAATCCAAAGGAGTATTTGGATTCTTCTTAGTCTTACAAACCCATGGAGGTGCTTGAAATTAAATCTATCCTAGAAAAGGAAATTACATCAAAGCTTGAAATTAAGTCTAAAACCTAAGAAAGAGAATTATCCAAGAGCTTATGAGAAATTTGATCCCAGACCCAAGTTAGGGTTGGGAGGGAGAGTTGTTACAATAATGAGAATTGTAGTCTATTTATACTAGGGTTGGGTTTAAATGGGCCAAAATAGCCCTTAAGGCTTGAAAGTCCCGATTTTGACCAAGTTTGACCCGGAGGCACCTTCCTAGACACATGGCTAGCCGCTTGGCACAATTTGGCTCAAGGTGGCTCGACCATGGCTCGCATTTGGCCAAGGTGGCTCGGCCATGGCCAAGCCCGGGCGCGCATGGGCGCTTGGGGTCGGCAGCTTGCGAGCGGGTGTGGCCCTGGGCGTGGCGAGTGCTGGCGTGAGTCCTGGAAAGCGCCGGGCACTGTTGGCGTGAGGTTGGGCGCAGCATTTGGCGAGCGCCAGCAGCAGGTGCACGGTCTCGGCAGGCGCTGTCGGCAGAATGCGGGCGCTGGGTGTGGGTGTGGCCTGGCGCCTGCGCGCGCGGTGCTGCTGGGAGCTGTCGGGCGCTGTTCGGACACTGGGTAACCCAGTGTCGGCAGCGTACCCAGTGTCGGCAGCGCACCAAGTGTGGCAGTTTGGCGTAAATTCTGGCGTGAATCTTGGCAAACGCCGAGGTCTGGCGCCTACTTTGGCAAGTTGTGGCCCGGGTTGGTTAGTATTCCAGAATATTTGGGCATTTTTTAGCCTCTTTTGGCTTGGAGTCTTGCTTGCCTTGGCTAGCTTTCAATGCATTTACCTATAAAAATAGGAATTTTAAACATAAAAATCCAAAATTACACCAAACCTCCAATTAATTGAAACCATTTAACCCAATTAAACGTAAAATTAACAAGAAACACGAAAGTCAATAAAACAAGAAAACAAATTAAAAACCTAACGAAACTTGATAAAGAACTACTAAAGTCATCATAAAATCCTTATTAAGAATACGAGAAAAACACCCCAATTACATGCAAAACAACGAATTCTTCATAAATGAAATTTTGAGGGTGTTCGCTCAATTCGCTCAAGTGTTTTTTATATGGGATGTGTATACACTTGAGTCGGACAATGCATGCACCTTGTCAAGATTTCAGAAATCGGAAACTCAAAATTTGCCCATAGTACATGAGCAAACAAGAATCGAAAGAGGTCTTTATTATGGGTTGTAATGTTGGCTCTTCGGTAAGGTATGGATTATTTGGATATAGTGGCTAATACACGATCAAACGTGATTAAT
Organism: Phtheirospermum japonicum; assembly: GCA_014905375.1. NCBI lineage: Eukaryota > Viridiplantae > Streptophyta > Magnoliopsida > Lamiales > Orobanchaceae > Phtheirospermum > Phtheirospermum japonicum. The sequence continues at coordinate 504,904 of BMAC01000245.1, forward strand.
AACACACAGGATCCTAACTTCTAAAATCCGAAGATTATGATCGCTTCACCCTTTCCAAATTACCAAAATTTCAATCGAAACCCTTTTTTCGTACACACTCTTTCCCAACTTTTATTTCTCAATACTTAGAAGCTTTTTGAATTTGCTTCTTTTCACTAAACTTAGCCTTTAAATTAGGCTTTTCACATGAACGCACGCTTTATCACTTTCCGTGATTTGTGTTGGAGTATTATTCTTCTTCTCTTTTTTTTCTCTTTTTTTTTCTTTTTTTTTTAAATAAGCAAATCAAAACCCATAGCCCACAATTGATTTCCCTCACATTTCAAGTAAACTAACAATATACACTCTCACCTCACAATTTATGAAGATATAAGAGCTAAAATCGAGCTCAGCTAACAAGAAATGGAGCATAAGCTCAAGGGGGCTCATTTGGAAATTTTAAGTAGCTTATATATTTGGATATGGACGGAATAAGGGTGATATATGTGCCTCGAGGTCATTTCCAAGTCCAATCATGTACGAGCAAATCAAGTCACCTTAATGCAATTTCCGTAAAAATGCAAGCAAAACTGATAAATCACACAAGGCTACTCACTAGTTTGCACCGGGTTTTGGAAAACAAAATCAAAAGAAATTTTAGAACGTTGCAATCTTTTCACGAGTAAATATTGATTACATATATATAGGCGGGTTTTGGACGAAGCACAAAAATTCAACTCCTTCAAGAGGGCATAAACATGTAAAACCCGACAAGTAACTATTCAAACCTCCAATCAAGTGGTGATTGTTCAACAATGTAATAAAGATAAAAAAAAATGACTCAACCATATAAATGCGCAATTAGTAAGCGTCACTTTGCCAAGAATGCGTCACTTCATCAAGGCTCGAGTTAAGAAAGACAAATCGTGCTTTTAAAAACCCGGACCCTAACCACCTACCCACCACCCCACACTTAAGCCATGCAATGCCCTCATTGCATTTTAATGAAAAACAAGTAAAAGAAGGGTGAGATAGAAGCTTCCTAAACCGAGCGAGTTTAGGTCGAGCTCGGCGGGGTCCACTTAAGCATCTAAGCAATCCAAGCAAAAATCGAGCATGGTTAGTATCTCCCGGCTTCATGAACGCTACCCACTTATCCAATCGTCCAAGGTTGAAGTCGGAAAACGGAACACTATACAAGAAAGTCACATGAAATTAAAAACTCAATAAAATATGTGCATATATCAAGATAAAGCAAAACCAAAGACTAGATATAAACCAAAAGATACCAAAAATATTTTTTTTAGTTTTTAAAAATTTTAAATGTTTTTGGATTTCTATAAAGTAAGAAAGAAAGAAAATAAAAGAAATAGATGGAAATAACTTGGGTTGCCTCCCAATAAGCGCTTGACGAACTCCCTTTTTGGTCATGGTGGGAAGAGAACGGGTGGCTCCACCAAAAAAATATCCTCCTTGTCGGGAGGGTCCACTATTTGGAACGTTCTTGGCGCATTGCATAGCTCAAATAGTATTCGCAAAAAAGCAAACGTTCCAAATGGGAAAATGAAACTCGTCTTGGCTTAGTCTTCGGGTGGAATGGTTGTTTTGAAATGATCCGATGACTCGTTAAGAAAATAAAAGGAATATTGGCCTACAAGCTTGTTCAACCTTTGATCGACAAATGGGGAAGGGAAATGATCTCTCTTAGTAGCCACATTTAACTTCTTAAAATCGATCAACATCCTCCAACCCATTGTAGCCCTCGTGGCCAACAACTCTCCTTTTCCATCCTCAAAAAACGAACATGCCACTCGTCTTTAGTACCAAGTCAATGGGATTCACCCACTTGCTTTTGGAAAGTACAAACATCAAGCCTTCCCAAAACAATCTCCAATCCCGGCTCTTACTATTTCCATACGGGGGCTAACTCCCTTACAACTCCGGGTCTCCATCCAATAGACCCTTAAGAACTTTAAGCTCTTCAACCGACCTCTCCTCTTCCTTTTGGTCCGATTTTGCAAAGATGATGATCGGCTTGCTCTCCTCTTCCTCCAAATATACATGCTTGAGGGGAGACGGAGGGGGATTAAGCTCGGGCTTGTGCCTCCTCTCGGCCTCATCGGAAACTAACTCAAATAATTCACCGACCCCCTCAAGATACTCTTCAAACTCTTCAATCTTACCATCCACTATATCCTCCTCCCCCGCCAAATATATGTCAGTGACCTTAACGAAATAATCATAATATCCTTCACTCAAGTTGTTGGCACATTGAAACACAATGGGCTCGTCGGTACGAGCAAGGGGCTCATCATCCTTACAACAATCCTCAAAATAGGCCTCCCGGACAATATCCTCCTCAATGCTCCTATCCTCCATATAAACCCTTTCGACCATGGCCTTAATGAAGTCCATATATACCCATTCTTTGCAAGACTCTTTCGAAGTAAAAGGTAAAGGGTCAAGAGCAGTAAAAGCATTTAGAAATGAAACTACTTCCTCTTCCGACGGCGAGACACCCATACTCTCAACCACCCCACACTTATCAAAGATCGCGACCGGAAGAGTATGTGAAGGTGGAAATGAGAATTGTCGTGTAATGGCCAATAGATCCGGATCGGGAGGTGGGGTAGGACCAATCACCGGGGTCGGCCCACATGTGGAGTAATAATCGGATTATGAGTCGGCGGTGGAGCAAAGATAGCATAGCACAATCGGGTCCCGCTTGATATCCATGACCCCCATACACGTCCTCCAAATGAGGCATAGACATATTGAACGAGGAAATTGAAGGGCAAGACTTGGTATCATGACCACACGTTCCACACCATCAACAAGGAGGATTCGGGCTCGGCTTAGACAACTTAGAAATTTGAGCCTCCAAAGCCGCTAGGGCCTTTTCAAACTCAAGCTCCCTAGAGGAAGAAGTTTTAGTCATGTCATTAGCACAAGAATATGTGGGTTGAGAATATTTTTTCTCGTGAGGAGTAAACACCCCCACAAAAGGTTTGTTAACATCTCCCATAGTGCGGATGGGGGGGGGGGGGGGTGCAGTTGCGACAATGGAAGACAAAACATCCAATATGGATCGTGCATTGGGGCACTATTGGTGGCACTAATCGGAGCATGATTGAAATCATAAGTCGTCCCCAAAAATGGTTTGTTCACATCCAGCCATGGTGCGGATGGGGGGACCATTTGCGATAATAGAGCTCGAACCTCCAAATAACTCATAAGCCTCGAGATCTTTAGCGTATAAAGTGCAAGTTGGGGGACCACCAAACGAGCCAGGAATTGGATTTTTACCACCCACATTTCCATTTGGGTTCTCGAAGCCACCATGATACATGTTCGTGTATTGATTGGGAGCATTTAAAGCACCATATGGACCGGATGTCAGATTATGCATATTCGGGAAGTGATTTGGAGCACCATATCCTTCATACGGACCACTCCTACCTGAGATGCCATTAAACCCGACATGGTTTGCACCATTCCCTCCCATGTCGAGTTGGCTATAGCAGAATCCACCATTGGCAACGTGGTTTTCACCATGCCCTCCCACGTTTCCAATGCCATTATATATCCCATTCCCAACATGGTTTGCACCATGCCCTCCCATGTTGAGAATGTATCCACCATATCTACAAGTACCTTGCATACTTAACAAAAAACGTCAAATAATAAACAAAGCTCAAAACAAAATGAAACTACAAACAAATCAAAAGCCTTAACCAAGCCGAGTTGCAATGGCGCCATTTTTTTTTTTTTGTAATTTTTAGTGGTATAAAAGGTTCATTGTCTTTGTATTATCGAAAATCGATTGTTTGTGTGAATCAATTTTTTTGTAGCTCGGGACAATAAGAAATTAATGAAAAACTATTAAAACAACTAAGTAAACTAAACTAAGAAATGAAATTGCAAGTTGGTAGGATGCCTTAGTTGTGTGCCCTAATTGAAAATGCAAGCAACATTGAAAATTAAGCAAAAACAAGCATGTTTCACCAAGTACAGGCATGAAAGATCAAGGTACAACCATGCTTGCATGAACATGAAATCCTAAATAATGCAAATTAGCACAAATTGAAAGCATCAATGGAAAGAGGAAGAAAAGTTGATACCAAAGTTTGAAACTTTACGTAAAATAACAAGTTACAAGAAGTAGATCTAGGATTTAACATGAAATAATGCATGAAAATAAGATCCTAAATAAAGCATGTGGAAAACTAAAAATAAAAACGATCCAAGACTCGATCTATGATCTAGATGTGTCACTCATCTAGATTCCATTGACGATTCATAAGATCAAACTCCAATTCTAATAGCTAAGGCAAAACGCATAAGATGAAGAACAAGCATGAAATATATGAAATACTCAAAATAAAAACTATCAAGGACTCGATCTATGATCTAGATGTGTCACTCACCTAGATTCAATGGACAATTCACAAGATCTAACAAGAAATCAACTAGCTAAGGGAAAATTCATAAAATGAAGAACAAGCATGGAATTGAAGAATAAGCATGAAATTTAAAGGAAAGCTTGCTTAAATTAAAGAGACAACCCAAAACTTGAATAAAATTACAATCAAGATAAAATATCCAAGGGAATACTTGAATTCTTTTTGAGCTTACAAACCCAAGGAAAAGCTTGAAATTAAATCTAGAGAGAGAAAATTAGTCCCAAACCCAAGCTTGGGTTGGGAGGAGGTGAAATAATTACAAAAATGAGAGAAGTCCTCTATTTATACTAGGTTTAAATGGGTCAATGTGGGCTTTAAAGGCTTAATTTCCCGGGTTTGACCAAGTTTGACCCGAAATGGGCTCCCTAGCCACTTGGCTAGCCCTTTGGCTTGGTTGACTTGATCTTGGGCGTCCATGGCTCATGGTGGCTCGGTCTGGGCGAACCTGGGCTAGGGGGGCGTGACTGTGGGAATGGAAATGGGAAAGGGCGGGCGCTGGCCTGGGAGAGGCTTTGGGCGTGACTTTGGGCAAGCCTGGGCGCTGGGGTAGGCATGGCTGGGCGCAAAATTAGGCAAGGGCGGGCTCTTGAAAGAGTAGTTTTAGTTGTATAAAAGGTTCGTTGGCTTGTTATTATCGGAATTCGATTTAATTGAAGAATCAAAGTGTTTGTAGCTTGAAGAAATAAAAGAAAAATGAAAATAAAGCAATTAAACTAAATATACTACACTACAAAATAAAAGTACAAGTCGGTCGGATATCTCATCGTATGCCTCGAAATGAAAGTGCAAAGGAATAATGAAAATAAGCAACGGAAAGCAATGTTTCACTAAGTACAACTAAAGCAACCTAGAGTACAACCATGCATGCATGATCATAAAATCTAGGAAAATGAAATTGAAAAAAATTGAAAACACTAATTGAAAGAGCATGAAAAGTTGACGTTAAAGTTTAAATATTTTTGACTAATAACAAGAAATAAAGAGTAGATCTAAGATTTATCATGAAACAAAGCATGAAAACAAAAATCCAAATAAAGCATATGAAAAAATCAAAATAAAGATGATCCGAGACTCGATCTATGATCTAGACGTGTCACTCATCTAGATTCCATGGACGATTCACAAGATCTAACAAGAAATCAAAGAGCTAAGGCAAAAAGCATGAAATTGAAGAACAATTCATGAAAATAAAACAAAGCTTACTTGAATTAAAGGAAAATAGTAATAGGTTGAATTAAATTGCATCAAAATAAAGTCCAAGGGAGTACTTGAATTCTTCTTGAGCTTACAAACCCAAGGAAAGCTTGAAATTAAATCTAAAATCTAGAGAGAGAAATTTAATCCAAAACCCATGCTTGGGTTGGGAGGAATGAGAGATGATTACAAAAATGAGAGTTGTGTGCTATTTATACTAGGTTTAATTGGGTTTAAATGGGCCAAAATAGCCTTAGAGGCTTGAAAATCCCAGGTTTGACCAAAATTGACATGTGTTGACCAAGATGGCTCAAGGTGGCTTGATGTGGCTGGGTCTTGGGTGCAAGGTGGCTGGAGCCTAGGCTGGCGTGTTGGCGAGCATTTACGCGTGGGAATAGGCGTTTCATGGTGAGAACTTAGGCACGGATTTATGCGTGAAATAGGCGAGATAGCTCGGACATTTGATAACCTAGTGTCGGAAATACACCAAGTGTCGAAAGATCTCGGCAGGGCTGCACTTCCGCTGACAGACAAGCATGCAGGAGCTGCCGGGTGCTGCGCTCGGACACTAGGTAACCCAGTGTCGGCGGTGCTGGCAGCTAACTGGGCGCGAGTTTAGTCGTGAAATTAAGCCTATTTTTGCGCATAGGGTTCCAGAATGTTTGCCCATTTCGGAGCATCTTGGCACCTATTTAGGCATGTAAATAGGCAAGCCTAGGCTTGAGTTTTGGCCTCCATGCCTTAGCTTGAATTCAAATCATTAAGCCACCTATTAAATGAGAATTTTGAATATCAAAATCCAATAATTACACAAAACCTCCAATTAATTCAATTCATTTAACCCAATTAAATAAAAAATCAACAAGGAACACGAAAAACAACAAAATGAGAAAACAAAATGAATAACCTAACGAAACTCGATAAAAACTACCAAATTTAACATAAAACTCTAATTAAAAACACGTGAAAAACACCACAATTACATGCAAAACAACCACCTCACACTTATCTGTTTGTTCGTCCTCGAACAACGAAAAGAATCAGGAATGTACATGCAATGGGCATTATGTAAAAACAAAAATCCTTGTACTTATCCTTATTAATATGATGGAAGTATCAACATCAAATCGTTATCTTCAAGCATTGCTTATATTACTCTTCCTCAATTGAAAACCAAACCGATGACTTCCTCACAAATGGAATTTTGAGGGTGTTTGCTCAATTCGCTCAAGTGATTAGTATATGGGACGTGTATACGCTCAAATCGGACAATGCATGCACCTAGACAAGATTTCACAAATCGAAGACTCAAAATTACCCATTGTACATGATCAAACAAGGATCAAAAGAGGTATTTGTTATGGGTTGTAATGTTGGCTCTTTGGTAAGGTATAGAATATTTGGATATAGTGGCTAACACACGATAAAACGTGATCAATGACACACAAAATCCTAACTTCTAAAACCCGAAGCTTATGATTGCTATCTGCTTTCCCGAATTACCAAATTTTCGTTCGAAACCCTTTCAATCGTACACACTCTTTCCCGAATTTTATTTCACAACACTTAGAAGCGTTTTGAATTTGCTTCTTCTCACTAAACTTAGCCTTTAAATTAGGCTTTTCACATGAACGCACGGTTTATCACTTTTCGTGATTTGTGTTGGAGTATTATTTTCTTTTTCTTTTTTTTCGTGTTTTTTTTTTTTGTATAAGCAACTCAAAACCCAAAACCCACAATTGATTCCCACACATTTCTAGCCAACTAACAACATACCCTCTCACCTCAAAATTTATGGAGATATAAGAGCTAAGATCGAGCTCGGCTAACAAGAAATGGTGTATAGGCTCAAGGGGGCTCATTTGAGATATTTTAAGTAGCTTATATATTTGAATATGGCCGGAATAAGGGTGATATATGTGCCTCAAGGTCATTTCCAAATTCAATCATGTACAAGAAAAACCAAGCCTCCTTAATGCAATTTCCATAAAAATGCAAGCATGGCCGATAATTCACACAAGGCTACTCACTAGTTTGCACCGGGTTTGGGAAAAAAATCAAAAGACTCTTTAGATATTTGCAATCTTTTCACGAGTGAATGTTGATTATATATATAATATATATATATATATATATATATATATATATATATATATATATATATATATATATATATATATATATATATATATATATATATATATATATATATATATATATACGGGTTTCGGACGAAGCACAAAAATTCAACTCCTCACAGAAGAGGCCATAAACATGTAAAATCTCGACAAGTAAACTATTCAAACTTCAAAGCATGTGGAGATTGCTTAACATTATAATAAAGACACAAAAGACACAAAAACGACTAAACCATATAAAAGTGTAATTAGTAAGCGTCACTTCGCCAAGAATGCGTCACTTCGCCAAGGCTCGAGTTAAGAAAGATAAATCATGCTTTGTGACACCCGGACCCTAACCACCTACCCACCTCACACTTAAACCATGCAATGCCCTCATTGCATTTCAATGAAAATCAAGTAAAAGGGGGTGAAATAGAAACTTCCTTAACTGAGCGAGTTCTGGTCGAGATCGGTGGGGCCCACTTAAGCATCTAAGCAATCCAAGAAAAAACCGAGCATGGCTTGTTTCTCTCCCGGCTCCATGGACGCTATTAGCTTATCAATTCGATTGCGGTTGAAGTATGAAAGTGAAACACTAAAAAGGAAAACCACACGAAGATTAAAAACACGAGAAAATATGTACACAAAATAAAACCAAAGGTTCAAAAGAACCAAAAGACAATAATTTTTTTTATTTTTCAATTTTTCAAATGTTTTTGGATTTTTATATTATAAGAAAGAAAGAAAGAAAGAAAGAAAGAAAGAAAGAAAGAAAGAAAGAAAATGAATGAAAAGAACTTGGGTTGCCTCCCAAGAAGAGCTTAGTTTAGGTCACTAGCCTGACGTACTCCCTTCTTGCTCAAGGTGGGAAGATGAAGGGAGGATACACCAAACCAATCTGAACCTTGTCGGGAGGATCCACTCGTGAGAACGTTCTCAGCTCATTGCATAGTTCAAATAGTATCCGCCAAAAAGCTAACGTTCCAAATGGGCAAATGAAACTCATCTCGGCTAGGTCTTCGGGTGGAATGGTAATTTTGAAGTGAACCGATGACTCATCAAAGAGACAATAGGAATAATGGCCGGCTAGCTTATTCAACCTTTGATCGACAAACGGGGGATGGAAATGATCTCCTTTGGGAGCCGCATGTATTTTCTTAAACTCGATCAACATCCTCCATCCAATTTTAGCCCTCGTGGCGTAAAGTTCCATCATTGAGTGACAAATGGGAAATTTAAAGAAAGTTACAATCCCCACCACGGAATAAAATAACTTTCCCTTTTCGTCCTTGATCATCTTCTCGTCTTCCAATGTCTCCTTCAATTTTGATTCAAATGCTCTTGAAATTATCGAGGTGGTGTGGCATCATCCTCTAAGACGAGTTTATGAAAGTAAGTCCAAGGGCTAGCTCCCTTTATCACTCCGGGTCTCCAACCAATCGCACCCTTAAGAAATTTAATTGCTCCAATCGACCCCTCCTCTTCTTATTGCTCCGGATTGCAAAGATGATGATCGGTTTGCTCTCCTCTTTCTCTAAAAAGACATTCTTTAGGGGATATGGAGGAGGCTTAAGCTCGGGATCGTGGATCCTCTCAACCTCGTTGGAGGCTAACTCTAACAAATCACTTATCCCCTCAAGGCACTCTTCAAGCTCTCCAATCATATCATTAAAATTCTCCACCTCCCCCACCAAAAATTTGTCAGTGCCCTCAACGACACAATCATAATCCCCTTCACTTACGCCGTTGGAACCTATGAACATAATGAGCTTGTCGGTATGGATAGGGGGCTCATCATCCTCACAATGATTCTCAAAATAGACTTCTCGGCCACTCTCCTCCTCGTTGCTCCTTTCCTCCATAAAAACTTGTTCGACCAACTCTTGGGACACGTCCATGCGTAAGCAAACCTCAAAGGATAAGCTTGATGGATATGGTATAGGGTCATCGGGAATATTCTTTGAAAAATTGGGGAGGGTATAATTGGGAAGAGGAAGAATACTCGTAATAGAAACCACCTCCACCTCGGATGGAAGAACAACCGTATTATCAGGAGTGGAGGAATTCATTGCAAAAGCCATTAAGTATCAAAAACAACGAGGAGATGATAGAATTTTGTGCCCTTATTTAGTTTGCCGCAACATGAGTAAGGAAACCGATGTGTACAAAATTTATGCACATTGTTCGAACGAGGATTTAGAGATAATTATTATGTTTGGACAATTCATGGAGAGGTTTCTATAGAAGGCGATGTTAATGCTTCTCAACAAGCATATTCTGCAAATTTGAAGAGGAAGGCAAATGAAATTGCGAACACTAGTAATATTGGTGCTCATAACGAAGATACTTCAAACCATGCGGATGACAGTGAAAACGAAAAATTTGAAGATGATCGAACCAATGATTTGGTGACCGATGTTCAAGAAAATTTCAACTATCAACCGAAAGCATATGAAAGTTTGATGGCTGCAGCTAAGCTTCCCTTGTGTCCAAATTCAACATTCTCCAAGTTATCTACCGTATTGAAATTATTTCACATGAAGGTGAAGCATGGATGGACTAATGAGAGTTTCACATAATTATTGGAAGGTCTTCAAGAAATGTTTCCTGGGAACACACTTCCTCAACGAACTATGAAGCTAGAAGACTATTGTGACCTATGGGAACAGAAATTCAGAAAATTCATGCATGCCCGAATGATTGTATCTTGTATCGTAAGGCGTATGAAGATTTATATGAATGTCCAAGATGCCATCTTTCACGGTACAAGAAAAAATGAATTCATCTGGTGTCACTAAAAGTGGAAAGAATCGAATACCAGCGAAGGTTCGGTGGTATCTTCCGATAATACCTAGGTTCAGAAGGTTATTTTCAAATGCAAATGATTTGAAACTTTTGTTATGGCACGCTGAAGATCGAAAAAAAGATGGATTTTTGAGACATGTGGCCGATGCTCCACGGTGGGAGCAAATCGATCTAAAATACCCAGAATTTGGGAATTAGCATAGAAATTTGAGACTAGGCTTATGCACTGATGGTATGAATCCACACGACACTCTAAGTAGTCAACATAGCACTTGGCCAGTTTTATCGACAATTTATAACTTGCCACCGTGGTTGTCGATGAAACGAAAGTACATTATGCTTTCTCTTCTAATTTCTGGTCCAAAGCAGTCGGGCAACGATGTCGATGTTTATCTTTCTCCACTTATCAATGATTTGAAATTGCTTTTTAGCGAAGGTGTATCTACTTATGATGTGAACAACAAAACAGACTTTCAGTTGCGTGCTATGTTGTATTGCACCATTAATGATTTCCCCGCTTATGGAAACCTATCTGGTTATCCAACGAAAGGTTCCAAAGCTTTCCCGATATGTGAAGAGGAGACAGTTAATCTTTGCTTGCCAAACTGCGAAAAAAATGTCTTCCCGAATTTTAGAAGGTTTCTTTCCATTAGCCACCTTTATCGTAGATTAAAAAAACCTTTCAATGGTCGTACTAAGCTTAGGGTTCCACGTTTACCATTAAGTGGTTTTCAGGTGTACGAGAAAGTGAAAGACTTGAATACGGTTTTTGGAAAACCGTACAAACCGACCAAAAATGGATTGTGGAAAAAAGAAATCTATTTTCTGGGAACTCCCTTATTGGAAGGATTTAATTGTTAGACATTGTCTATATGTGATGCATATCGATAAAAATGTTTGTGACGCTATTATTAGAACATTTCTAAACATTCTTGAAAAGTCCAAAGATGGTCTCAACATTCGAAAAGACATGTACGAGCATTTACAGATGCGAATGGAGTTGGCACCACAGAAACGGGATAGAGGACATTATTTACCTCCTGCATGCTTTACTTTGACGAAATCTGAGAAGAAAGTTTTTTGTGATTTTTTGTATAGAATAAAGGTCCCTTCAGCCTATTGTTCAAACATCAAGAATTTTGTGTCGTTGAAAGATTCGAAATTAGTTGGTATGAAGTCTCATGACTGCCATATTTTGATGCAACATCTTCTTCCGGTTGCTATCCGAGGGATTCTTCCTAAACATGTGAGGTATGCAATAATGAGACTGTGCTTTTTTTTTAATGTTATATGCATCAAAGTGATTCATCCGGAGAAACTTGATGAGTTTCAACGTCAAGTTGTTGTTACGCTTTGTCAATTGGAGATGTATTTTCCACCATCATTTTTTGACATTATGGTACATCTTGTTGTGCACTTGGTAGGGGAAATCAAAGTATGTGGTCCAGTATTTTTACGATATATGTGGCCATTTGAAAGACATATGGGAAGCTTGAAGTCTAAAGTGAGAAATTGTGGGCGCCCCGAAGGAAGCATTATTAGAGGAGTAATCGATGAAGAAGTGTTGTAAATTTGCACTCCTCACTTGAAGAATGTTGATCACTTAGGACTTCCCAAGTCTAAACACGAAGGAAGATTACAAGGTGTTGGTACACTTGGATGAAAGAAGATGAAAAATGTAGAAGATCATTTACAAAGTAAAGCCCATCTTCTTGTGCTACAACATTTACAAATTGTCCATCCATATATACAACAACATCAAAATCTTCTGAAATCTCATAATYCBACGAGAGGTGARGTATGKTTGGCACGTGAACATAATGCAACATTTGCAACGTGGTTTAAGGATTTGATTTTCTCACAAAGCTCTGACTTGTCTGGCGATGTGGGATCTGACTTGAAATGGTTAGCTTACGGGCCGAAAACACCAATTTATTCATATGAAGGATATGACATCAATGGTTATACATTTTACGCATCTCGTCAGGACGAAAATTCTGTAATGCAAAATAGTGGAGTAACACTAGTGGCATCATCGATAGATTATTCTAGCACATCATATAATAACCCTGTTCTTACTCATATGCCATATTATGGTCGAATCGAGGAAATATGGGAGCTAGACTATATAGAATTCAAGTTTGCTCTTTTCCGTTGTAAATGGATTGATAATCATCGGGGTGTTAAACATAATGAGATGGGCTTCACTTAAGTGGATTTCAGTCGTGGATGTTACACAAATGATCCGTTTATACTTGCATCGTAAGCAAAACAAGTATTTTATGTGGAAGATCCTTCCGATCACAAATGGTCAGTTGTTTTACAAGCAAGTCGAAAGATAGTTGGGATTGAAGGGCAGGTTGAAATGGACGAAAATGAGATACCCTCATTTTCTATAGCTGTACCTCATGTAGGTGTGCAAGGTGATCATAATGAAGATGATATCCCATTTGTGACGGCACATGACGAGAGACTGTTCGTATCTTAGTTGTAAGTTTGTCATTTTTCAGTAATATCAATAATTAATTATAATAATATGAATACAATATCTTATCTCCTTATAAAATAATGATAATAAAATATCAGCGTGTGTTGATTTATTTTTTATTTGACTCGACTTTGCTTGTAAATGTTTGTTATTTTTTTTGTTAAAGTACTTGTCAGTAACACACTTGGTCTTGTATTTATGTTGAAATGTTTATTGTTTCAGGTATATGGATTCTTGTGGCGAAGGCGAAGGGCATCACTTGGATGATATAGATCAGTAGCACACTTCTACTTATACAGATGATATAGAGGCAGAGACACTGCCCATTCGGAAAAGGAAAAGGCGGCGGGGACCTGCCAAGGGATCCAGTTCCAAGATTGGACAGCCAAAGATAATGGATCGATGGGGTTATAATGATCAGCCGATGGGTGATGACGAGACATCATTCATGACAGATCTTGGCATGTTGGTACGTTCCAGGGTTAATATCAACATAAAGTGGGAGGATGTATCTAGTGACTTGATAGATCAGATGTGGGCTGAGATTCGAGTAAGTAAATGAGTATTTTTAGGAAATTTTTCATATAGAGTTGCGTTATATTAAAAATAATAAGATACATATATTTTGTGTGTGTGGTTAGGATAGTTAGTAGATTTCTAAGGGAATCTAAGTTGAGCTAATTGAATGTCTTCTAAGACAACTGGAGTATTGGAAATTTTAGAACTGATTTTCAGTTTTAGCTAGAAACGTTCTCCATCTAAGTACATATCAAACATTTTTGGTTTTGTGGATGTTTAGTATTAGAACTGATTTTCAGTTTTTAGCTAGAAACTTCTTCAGCTAGGTCAATTTTTTTCAAATATTTTTCTTTTTATTCCTAATAAATGCAATTTTTCCCCCAAAAGTAGCTAGCTTATTCAAATATATACACCTATTTCATAATCGTTTCACATTTATTATATTTATTTCATACTGTTTCATAATCGTTTCATATTTATTTTATTTATTTCATACTTATTTTATAATTGTTGCAAACGGAAAAATAAAAATAAAAATAAAAAATGTGTTCCAATCCTTCAAATTAGCTTATTCTTTTGCAATTTTTAATTCATTATCCAAGACTATCAGTTAATCACCAAATTAAATATTCGGCTTGTTTAAATAATTTAACACCAAAAGGATTCCTAAATTTTATTAATAGTTTAATAAACAACCACTCGTGTACCATAATTATTCATACTAGTTTCATTTGATCACTCATAATTTATAATTGCTTTATCGCTCGTGTTTCATACCTGTTCCATTGCTTTATTTGTAGCATGATTATGTAATCGATGAGTCCAAGAAGGGGACCGTACTTCAAAAGATGGCTAAATTGCATAGAGGTTTTAGAAGTAAACTTCGATCCAAGTATATGTTTCGGACTATAGCATTGGGGAAAGACAAGAGGCCGCCATATGAAGTTTATAAGGGGCAAATCACAAAAGATGATTGGTCGAAGTTCGTTCAAAGTAGCAATACTACTGAGTTTTTGGTAAGTAACTTTATTTAGCTTTATTGTAATATTTGGTTGTGTGTTTTGTTGTAATTCACTTTTGTAATATTATTTAGCTTTTATTGTAATATTTGGTTGTGTTTCAGGAATTAAGAGCTTAAAATTCGGAGAGTGCATCAATGAATAAGTATCCGCACTACATGGAGCGCAAGGGATATATCAACAGCATACCAGAATCGGAGAAAACAGGTTTAGTTCGACATTTTTTATCTAGCTCTGAGAATGAATATGTTCATTCTTGTGCGACTCAATCATCTGAGGGGGATAGTGCGGAATATCCACGACATGTTTATTGGTTTTGCGCGAGGACTGCGTTGAGTAGCAGCAATGAATTACAATTTCCGAATACAGAGATTTTGGAAGCAAAAAAGAAATTGGTAAGTAATATTTAATTAAATTCACAAAATTAGTAATAGTGATAATAATAATAATAATATAAATTATTATTATTATATTGATCAATGAATAAATAAATAGTATATGTGTTTTCTTTTTTTGTGACGATATGTATAACTATTGATATTTTTTTATTTGTTCTTTGACTATGATGAAGTTAATGATGATGTTTCTAAGGGGAAGTTGGTTCCTGAAGGGACCAATAATGTATTGACTGCTATCGTTGGTAAGGCGGACCACCCTAGGCGTGCTAGAGGTTTCGGTGGAGAGCATGGATTCACCCACTTTTTTGGGAAGAAGAAAAGATAAGCAAGTCGAGGAGCGGTATTAAGTGAAGAGCAATTGGATAAATTCAAATGTGATCTTGAAAGGAAATATGAGTCAAAAGTTGAATCATTAAAGGATGAAATGACTAGCCAGTTGAATGAAGCTTTAACCCCGGTTGGAATTCATGGCTACAATAAGCTAGCTGATACATCATCACCGGTCGTTTCCCGTAGATATGGAGAGAGTGGATATTCCCACATTCCTGAACCAGCGTTCAATTTTGCTGTAAGTCTAACCTATAAGTTACCAAATAATCTTCTATTTTCATAAAATTAGCATTTTCGACTTTGTTCATTGCTGCACGATTAACTTGCTGGCACGATTTAATTTTAAATTTTATTATTATTGATGATTGACTGAATGTAAAAAAAATAGATTATTTTCCAATCTAAGTGTATTAAATTTAATAATATTGTTTTATAGGATGGTGCTAAATGTCGTCTGGGATTGAGGATAACTTCTACAAATGGAGATAATATGGTGGCTATCGCCGCCCTTGCCGAAGTGTACAACACCAGCCCTGGTCAAATGCTAAATAGTATTCCGATGCTTTCTAATCATGTGAAGGTAAATTATGGTCGTGGATGGTTTTGAAAAGCAGCAATTGTCGGTCAGTGTTGATAGTGGCGATTTGTTCGTATTGTCACAAGCAGTGGGCACGTTTGTCCAATGGCCCAGAGAATTAGTATTTGCTGAAGGCGAGGTAATTTATGTTAGAATAAGGTGACCAACAAGCCAACTTGTGGTTGTGGTCTGACCATTCTCTTGTAATACAATCGGTTTTTATTCGTAATAATATCTTTTATACATATTGGCATTCCATATCTTTTATCCCATGCTAGTTGCATAGGTATGGTCCTGATGAAGTTTACTTTATTACGGTGGATTGGTCTAGCAGAACCGTGAGATAATCCAGCACGTAATGTAACTCATCGAACTTGTTCCTAGTCGAAGGGTTACGCCATAATGAGGATA
>BMAC01000245.1:521911-575231 GCA_014905375.1 Phtheirospermum japonicum
GGTGATTTTTTAAATTAAAAGGTTTGTCTTTGTTGTTTTGATTGTGGGGCTTAACTTTTAAATAATTAAAAAAGGTTGTTTTTTTAGTTTTTACTTTGGGCCAGCCCATATGATGTTGGGCTTGTGCTTTAATAAAAAAAACATGAAGAAAAAAGAAGAGGTTTTCAGAAGCAGACGGCAGACAGAATTTTTAAGAACACACGGCTTTAGGGTTGACATAGAAAACCCTAGCCACCGAAACCCAGTCCACCTCCGGCCGCCAGCTGCCGTCGCAACCGAAACGTTCGGTTCTCGTTATAGTCTCCATCGTTCTCAATCTCACGATGAATCTAGTGCTCCGTCGTAAGGACGTCAGGGACGTACGGTGTGTGAACACCAATTTTTCGGAGACGCGTCACAGTCGAGGATCACCGGAACCACGCACCTCCTGCCGAACCGCCGCTGTCTTCGCCGTGAAGCCGCTGTCACTGCCGAAAGGTTGCCGTTGTTACTGCTGCTGTGCTGTTCCGGCGTGCCTGCTCCGTCGCATTGCTGCTGCCGCCATCCCGAAAAGCGCCGCTGCCGTGCCACCGTGCCGCCATCCTGCCCCGTTTTGTTCAGCGCCTCCGCAGCCGACGACCATTTGCCTGGAGACGGGCCTCTGTCCGAGCCATAAGCCGGAGCGACGCTACTGCCACTGCCGAGGGAGACGAGCCAGCAGCCGCCGGAGTTGTGACCGCACCGTGCCAAGCCGGAGCACCGCTTCTGCCGCTGTTGCCACTACCGAGGGAGACGAGTTCGAACGCTGCAGCCATCGCCGCGCGCCGTTCCGAGGGCTGAGCCGAAGCCGTTTGCCGCTTCGTCGCCGGAGCTCCATCCGCGCCATTCCGTCCGACGTGCCGTGAGGTAAAAATGGCTTGCTTGATACATATATATGTTTGATATATAAGTGTACTGTGGTTTGATATATATATATATATATATATAATATAATATATATATATATATATATATATATATATATATATATATGTATGCTGCTGTGTGTTATGTATATATATAAAATATGGGTATTGCATGTTGTTATTATAGATGCATGCATTTATGATATATATATATATATATATATATATAAACTTGAGGTGATATGCATGCATGATATATGTATATGATATATATATATAGTTAATATAAAAGATGCATGCATGCTAGTTTATGTTATGCATGCATGTAAGATATATATATATATATATATATATATATATATATATATATATATATATATATATATATATATATATATATATATATTTGTGATATATATAATTAATATATTAATATATATAATTGTTATGTATATGTTTAATATATTAAATAGAAACTTTTCATGCTCGTTCGATTTTACGAAAGTTGAATTGTTTCATTATAAAGCAATTTAAAACATTGTTTGAATTAAAAAATAAATTAAAATGGGCCGTCGTCAATTGAATTCGATTCAATTATTTAAAAAATTTTGTTTTCCGCTGCGCGACGGTACCATCACGTGCCATTATTTTGAGCAGGAGTCATCAGTAAGAGATGGAAAGTCGATTTTACCCCTTATATGTACGCGTGCATGTCACACGAGTGAGCTCCGACCAAATGTTCCACCAAAAACGGGTGTTCAAGAGGTTAAGTGCAAAGTCCATATGGTTTATGAGGCAATTTGCACGAGAAAAAAAAGTTTAGGAGGCGAAGTGTCAAAATGGCCATAGTTCAGGAGGTAATAAAATAATTCTCTATAAACAGACATCATTTGCTTGGAATAAGTTTGAAGATGGGGTTAGGAATCGACTCATCACTGTGCTTCATCTCCATGGTGGTTGCTCATTTTTTGAGGATGTGGTTTTTTTTTTGTTTTTATTTTTATTTTTTGTGAAAAAATACCTTTTATAGTTGTCTCATTCTTGTTTTGTTATAGTTTGAGCTCCGTATGTTTTGGTGAATGTGGTTCTTTTACCAAAATGCTTGTTCTGAAAGCATTGTGTAAATTTTTTATATTATCAATTTATGGATATTTTTCAGTTTTCCCTACATCTTGGTTCTTTTTCCATATAGCTATTTGTTTTGGTGGATTTGGACGTGTTTAGCGAAATGCTTGTTATGGAAGCACTGTAATGGTCGACTCACTCCTATCATCATGTTTTTATAAGCAATCTCTCCACCGAGTGGTCGACTCAGTTTTCTTCCTCTCATCTGACTTCATTAAAAGGCTTTTTGCGAAAAGTTCATTGCAGCAACTGGCCGACTACGAACAATAATTCTCGAGTTATTGAGCTTCATGCATGTATTCATTATCAGATCGAGACAAGAATGCCATTGAATTTCAGTGCTCACATTTTTGATGCGATCACATTCTTCACAATATGTTCTTCGAAGAAGTGGGCCTTGCCATTTTCCAGTTTGATCATTCGAGTGTTCATATATCAAGGTTTGGTTTTCCGAGTTCCTCCAGTTGGACGTCCGGAAGTTTGCACCGCTGCCCTGCCATTTTTCAATGCTAAGAATCAATTTGTCGATATTTCGGTGGTGTATTTTGATGATGCAGATAGTGCTTCTGATCACGTCGCCTCTACTCCTTCTGTTCTTGATTCTCTATTAACATTCGTGATTCTCCAGCTGTGCCCTTAGTTTGTTGGTTTTAGTGCCACATTTGGTTGTACTGTATCAATTGGAGTATGTTACAGATTTTATAACTCATTTTCCTACTCCAACTCAGGAGACTATACATGGTTTAGGGGAGATCCAAATTCATGGGGAGTTTCTGTAACAGATGATGTTGCCACTGATGATACTATGGATGCCACTGCCAACCTTGCGTCGCATTCAGAGGGAGTTGGTCCATCTTCAAATTTTGTTATACCAACTGGTCTGCGTGATGAATATGATGATGGGATGAAATTAATGTGTATCATCTTCATTAATTATCTTCTATATTTTTTAATTTTAGATTAAGTTTTAACTTTCTTTCTCTTGATTAGTAACCATATATTGTAGTAAATATTATTTAACAGTCTAAGATTTTTTCTTGCTTACTTAATATTGTTATTTATCTACAATTTATTATGTACATCTCCTTCCTTAGGGTAGAAATCAATTTTAACTAGCAAATATTATTAGGACTCTAGAGATTTGATTTTATTTCCTGACTAATAATATTTATTTGCATTGTTTTGCACATTCCTTTTTTCATTCTTTTGTAGGTATCTTTTACAAGCTAGTTGTGCTTATATAAAATTGAGGGATTGCTCAGACGCGACTCACGCAATAAGAGAGAATAATCAAACATAGAGAAGTTAAGAGTTTATTTATTCAAGCTCCAAATTCTCATATTTGGTTGATGTGACTGCGAATGCTTTCGGCATCCACTAGATTAAATTGTTCTCTTTCATTATTTTAATATATTTCATTAATATCTAATCTTGTGATAGTGAATCTAAGTATTTGGAAGACTTATACTGATTTAAATCATATCTACTCTTTAGAAAATTTTATTTTATCTTTACTTAATAGATATGGCTCTTTGTGATCATTAAAATGCAAGTCTGATAAGTGAGGATATTTGAATGTTGGCTTGACTATAAAAATAAAGTTTTCTTATAGCCAAAATATTATATGTGTGTCTTTTTATTTTTCATTGCTGTTTATTTTTAACTCTTCACACACACACACACACACACACACATACGTACACACACACACATGTTTATCGATTAAGATTATGAATCGAGGTCTACATTACTTTCAAACCATACTGACTTCATACCCACTTCATAAAATTTTCTTATAACCAAAATATTATACGTGTGTCTTTTTATTTTCCGTTGGTGTTTATTTTTCACTCTTCACACACACACACGTGTTTTATCGATTAAAATTGTGAATCAGGGTATACATTACTTTCAAACCATATCTACTTCATATCCATATATATTACACTCTCAGTCCCATTCTATCTATCGCGTTTTTGATATTACTTTATCCTATTAATGTTAATTTTTTTACTTTCTCAATAAGAATTAAATATCACTTTACTAATTTTACCCCTCTCTTTATTATTTCACACTTTTAGTTTTTCTAAACAAAAGGATATTATGGTCGTTTAATACATACATTTAAAATAACAAACATCAAATTTAATCTGCGTGAAATGGTCAACTACAACAGATAGAATGAGATAGAGAAAGTAATGATTTCTAGTTTTTAAAATGTATGTAAGAGTGCATGGGAATGTAAAAATCTTAGCTTCACTTCTAACCACTACTACAAAAAACTCCATCGAAACAGGGTCATAGGCATCGGTTGTTGTCAACAACCGATGTCTATAATCGCGCGGGGTCTTTATTATAATTAAAAAAAGTTATAGGCGTTAGTTTTAAATTAGAAACCGATGCCTATAGTCGCGTGGGTTTTCTTTGTTAATAAATAAAAGTTATATGCATCGGTTGTAACGAAGACCGATGCCTATATATTAATAGCATCGGTTGTTAGTCCACAATCGATGCGTAAAATAATAAGATAACCGAAAATTTTCATTAAAATAAATAGACATCGGTCTTGGTCAAACAACCGATACCTATATAATCCGAGAAAAACGAACATGCATCGGTTGTTGGTCATCAACTAATGCCTATAATAGAAAGCTATAATGTACGGACACTCCGTTTTTGCCCTTAAACACGCATCGGACACTTACCGGACATGGACACGCGCCCGACACGTGTCGGACGCGTGTCCCCTTTTTTTCTTTTTTTTTTCTTTTTTTAACTTTGGACACGCAGGTGACACGGTATGGACACGGGGGTGACACAGATGGACTTGGGCGGGACACGGCTTAATGAAAAGTTTTTGTTTTTATTTTATTTTTCCCGTACATATCAATCAGGCGTGTGCCAAAATGAAAGTGGCCCAAATTAGTTATAATAATAAATAAACAACTCTCCAAGTCAAAAAGTAAATTTAAGAAACCAAAACCCTTTTCCCCATTTTACAATTACACAGAGCAGCGTACTGGAGAGGAGAACAAAATCAAATCTTCATTCATTCTTCATTTTTTTTTATTGAGCTTGAATATTAATTTGAAAGCTATCGATTCTGTAAACCAACTTGAAGCTCCCGAAGGTATGATTTTTCTTTTGTTTTGAGTTTAAGCTTTTTATATCTACGGAATGGGGTTTCTTTCAATTTAAAGTTTTTGTCTTTTTGAATTTTATATCTACAAATTGGGATTTTTTTTTTCAATTTCTACAAAAACATGAGAAAGTAAATTGTGTGTTTTATGTTTATCTTATTTTATAGATTAATCATTTTAGTCATTCCCCCATTTTATTAAATACGTTTACTAATAATTTTTTTTTAATTTTATATCTTCAAATTGGGATTTCTTTCAATTTCTACAAGAATATTAGAAAGTAAATTGAGATAATCATATGATTAATATCTCTCATGTATCCATTCAATTGTAGGGTGATATATTCATATATATAAATAGAATGAGTGCTCTTGACAGTGGCGAGGAGGGTGAACATCAGAAGGATGATAATGAAGATGCTAAACCATTATGGAGATTTATTACAAAACTACCGAGAGTAAACAAAGGTGGGGGAAACATTCCGTTTAGATGTAATATGTGCTAGAGTACATACATGGGATCATATTCTAGAGTCAAAGCTCATTTGCTCAAGATCAAGGGTGAGGCCATCAAACCTTGTACAAGTGTGACTACTAAAAAATTAAAAGAGATGGAAAGGATTGTATTAGAATCTGAAGAGAAGGCAAAAAGATCACTTCCCAAAGAGATTTCTACAGCTGCATCTGGTTCTAGGTCCGGAAACGGAAGCAATAAAATGTTGTTAGAAGGGTATGAACCAAGAAAGAGGAAAGCAGCTGCGGATTCACCATTGGAGAAGGCCTTCCAGGTAACAAAAAGAGATGAATTGAAAGAGGAAATTGCTAGAATGTTTTATACCGGTGGATTACCATTTAATTTAGCTAAAAACCCTCACTACATTAAAGCATTTAAGCTTGCTGCTGAATCTAAGTTAGATGGTTTTGTTCCTCCTGGATATAACATGTTAAGGACAGTTTTGCTTCAAAAAGAAAGAGCCAGTGTAGATAACTCATTGCAATCAATTAGAGAAACATGGAAAAACAAAGGTGTTACTCTTGTAAATGATGGTTGGACAGATGCTCAAAGACGCCCATTGATAAACTCTATTGCAATTTCAGAAAATGGACCTATGTTCTTAAAAGCTGTTAATTGTGAAGGTCAATATAAATACAAGTTTTTTATTTCCGGATTGATTGTAAGTGCAATAGCTGATGTTGGTTCCCAAAGTGTTATTCAAGTGATAACTGATATTGCTCCTGTTTGTAAAGCTGTCGGGTTGCTTGTTGAAGCTCAATATTCGCATGTGTTTTTGGACACCTTGCATTGTGCACACACTAAACCTCGCTTTAAAGAATATTTGTGCTGCAAAAAACACGGAAGATAATGAAGTCACTTATCATGAGTGTCACTGGATTACAGAAATTGCAGGGGAAGCTAATTCTATAAAGAATTTTATATGTAATCACTCTATGCGTCTTGCAATGTTTAATCGCTTTGTGAAGCTCAAGCTACTAGCTATTGCTGAGACTCGTTTCGCCTCGGTGATAATTATGCTTAGGAGGTTTAAAAGAATTAAGAATGCTTTGCAAACTATGGTAATTAGTGATGAGTGGAGTGCCTACAAAGAGGATGATCACCACAAAGCTTCTATTGTCAAAGCAAAAATCTTAGATGACTCTTGGTGGAATAAAGTCGATTACATACTTGCATTTACTGATCCAGTCTATGAGATGTTGAGGTTTTTAGACACGGACAAGTCYTCTCTTCACTTGGTATATGAGATGTGGAGTACCATGATTTGTAAAGTGAAGAAAGTGATTTATGACCATGAAAAAAAGCACGAAAATGATGAATCTACCTTTTGGAATGTGGTGAATAAGATATTACATGATAGATGGACAAAAAGTAGCACTCCACTTCATTGTTTGGCTCATTCTCTAAACCCAAGGTATGATATACATATATACATATATATTATATATATATATATATATATATATATATATATATATAATTTTATTTTATTTTGCTTTTTATCTTATAATTACCAAATTATTATTTCAAGTTAGTTCTTCAATTCTTGTATATCTCACTTTTCTAAATTGTTTTACATCTTATAGGTACTATAGCCAAGAATGGGTTAACAGTGGAGTTCATTGTATTGAGCCACACAAGGACAAAGATATTTCCATTGAAAGGACCAAATGCATAAAGAGATATTTCCCTAACCCTGAAGAACGTAGACAGGTTAATATTGAGTTTGCTAGGTTTTCTTCTCTCATGGATGAATTTGGAGACATAGACTCTATTCGTGATAGATGTGACATGGATCCAAAAATGTGGTGGGTGGTACACGGTTCATCGGCACCAAAAGTYCAAGCGTTAGCTTTGAAATTACTTTGTCAGCCTTGTTCATCTTCTTGTTGTGAAAGAAACYGGAGTACATACGCTTTTATTCACTCTTTGAAAAGAAAYAAATTGGCTCCKCAACGAGCAGAAGATCTTGTATTTGTGCATCAAAATCTCCGTCTTCTATCAAGAAGAACTCCCCAGTATCAAGAAGGAGATAGTAAGATGTGGGATGYAGGTGGTGRTTCTTTTGACTCTCTCGATGATCTTGGAGTTCTTGAAATTGCTGATCTTTCCCTGGATGAGCCGGCTTTAGAGGCAGTGCTATTCGAGAGTGATGAAGTTGATAATGTTAGTTTTGTTGATGATGAGAATTTTTGAAGTAAAGTTAATTTTAGTATATATATATTGTACCTATTTAGGCTTTGAAATTGGGTTTATTTTGAATTTGATCTTTGATTGCAGCTACTTGAATATATGTTGTTGTACCTGGAGCTTGTATTAGTTTATATGATTTGTAATTTGAAAGTAATGCATGCTGCTATGTAATTAACATTTACAGGAAGGTTATATATATATATATATATATATATATATATACGTGTCCTTGCCGTGTCGTGTCCTATATTTTCAAAAATAATTATGTCCTCGTGTCCGTGTCGTGTCCCCGTTCCGTGTCCATGTTCGTGCAACCTAGATAGAAAGAAATCCAAAAAATATATAAGCATCGGTTCATGTAGAGAAATCGATGCCTATAATAAAATACGAGCATCGGTTCTTGTTAGAACCGATGCCTATTCAAATTTAATTACGCTCCATTCGCGGGAAAAAGGTGATCAAAACTAGCTAAGCAAAAATTTCAAAACATGAAGCATCGGTTTTTATAACATTAACCGATGCACATAATAATAAAAAAATCCAAAATTTATGTAAAATAAATAGCATCGGGTGTTGTAGAACAACCGATGTCTAGAACCAAACGAGAGCATCGGTTCTGTTGAAAAATCGATTCCTATTAAAATTTAACTACGCGCGCGCTTCTTTTAAGGATTCCAATCTAGAAAAAGCACCGAGAGAAAAAAGTGAATAACAATCGGCCCCTAAAAATTTCAAAACATTAAGCATCGGCTTTTTACTGAACCTGATGCATATATAAATTAAAATCTATATGATAATAGCATCAGTTTATTTTCAAAATCGATGCTAATTATTTTGGCCTAATAAAGTATGCATCGGTCGATCTGTCAACAACCGATGCATATTGTGAAATGTTGTCTTCTCTAAAATGCCCGCATTTTTAAAATTAGTAGAAAAACTCATAATTCTGAATTGAATCTTCACATTTATAATTGATAAACATAAATTCAAAACTCCACCTAAATATCTTTCATCTTTGCTATTGAATTTGCAGTTGAAATTTTTGAAATAACCGAAAACCTACCAGCTTATTTTTCCCTCTTTGTGCGGCATCTTTGTGCCACCGTCTCTTTGCAAATTGATCTGATCAAGGTATGTATTTATTTTTTGCATTTATTATTTTACATATAATCTATCTTCATTTAATCTGAAAAGGTGTGAAGCAGCATTAATATTTATTTAACCTAGAATTCCAAGCGGTTGTGTTGTTCCTGGAAAATAAAAAGACATGATGCATCGGGAAATTGAAAAGGCATTGAGAATTCAAAGAGGTGCTTTGAACTTGTTTGTATAAATACCCCCGTTTGTGGAAAATATTAACCTTCACAACACCTTTCTGGCAATTACAATGTAAAGCTCCATCTCAAAAAAATAATGGCTGACAACACGATTTCGGGACCGCTTCGCAAACTAATGGAAACTCAGGAAAAATAAATTGTCCTGCTGATGACGCAAATGCAGGAAGAACGTTCCGTAGACATGCGGAACGTAGACGACAAGTTAGAAGCAATCACCAACATTCTGAGTAGTATAAATGCTTATTGGGGTGAGTTGGTTCTCTCCATCTCCAAGCTCGAATCTATTGATGATGTTGGTCGTGCTCAGGCGGGAACGAAGAGGAAGGCTGCCGACGCTTGATTTCGCTTCATGCATTTGTAATTTTTATTTTTATTATTTACATTTGTAACTTTTTTGACTTTTGGTAATTGGAATAAAGATCATTATTTTAAATTATTGTGTGCTTTTTTTTTTTAACTGTGCTACTTAATAGTAAGGAGTGAATAAAGTTTAGGTTTGTTTTGAACCTTAAGGACTACAAACAAGTTCATCTGGCTCATACATGTACATGTGAGTCACCTAATAAAACATCATGTAAAATAAAATGTACATAGCGTAATAGTTACCTAATATAATTATCACAAAATTTATGATACACATAAATATGGAGTATTCAACTAAAAATAGTACATCCTAAGGAATTTCACTATGCATATGTTTACAAAGTTCACTCATTGATGGCCATATTTGAATTTGTCAATGGGACCTACTGAACAATGCAGGTCCTGATATAATGCAAATAATTCTTACAAAATAAGTTAAAACAGTAGATGACTTATTGGAGGAACACTTGTCTTTCGATAGTCGACTTTGGTTTGCTTCACATGATAATAAAAATAATAATTATAATTAGTTGAATTTTTATCTCAATTTTAATTATAATATAATATGAATTCTATCACTATATATATTTTGTCAAGAAAACAGAATAATAACACTAAAAAAAAAGTAATTAATAAGAAAAATAAATTATGAACAGAGATACATGCATTTATATTTTTTGTTAAATTAATTTTATGTTTCTTTATTAGTTTTTTTATTGAGATCTTAATTCAATATTGCAGCGGTAGATAATAGATCGAAGT
Organism: Phtheirospermum japonicum; assembly: GCA_014905375.1. Taxonomy (NCBI): domain Eukaryota; kingdom Viridiplantae; phylum Streptophyta; class Magnoliopsida; order Lamiales; family Orobanchaceae; genus Phtheirospermum; species Phtheirospermum japonicum. Next base: position 532,229 of record BMAC01000245.1, read on the forward strand.
TGGATGTATGGTAGACGTAATACACTTGAATATATTCAAGGGGTTGAAAGTTTTCTTAAGTTTGTTGTGGATAATAAAGTTAAATCTGCTTCGGAAACGATTGTGTGTACTTGTGTTGATTGCAAAAATCTGAGACAACTTCGGACTACGGACCAAGTGAAGAGCCATTTGATACGTCGTGGTTTTAAAGAAGGTTATGCACGATGGATATGGCATGGTGAAACTCTACCTCTGACTGACAATACATTTCACTCGACAGCTCCGTCTACGTATGATAATAGTGATAGTAAAACAAAGAACGATGAGGATGTAGACAGTGATCAATTAGATGAAATGTTGCATGATATAGGAGGTAATATCAATATTGTTGCTGCGTTTGAAAGACTATCCGTTTATGTGTACTTGGCACCTCTTATTGAGGATTTGAAAAAATTATGGAACGAGGGTGTGACCGCCTTTAATGCTTATACTCAAACAAACTTCACCTTACGAGCCATGATATTTTACACGATCAATGATTTTCCAGACTATGGTAACTTGTCAGGTTATGCAAATAAAGGAGCTAAGGAATGGCCCATTTGTGAAAATGAGACAAGTAGTATTTGGCTGAAAAATGGTAGAAAAAATGTGTACATGGATACCAAGGCCTTCCTCCCAAGTCAGCATCCTTATAGAAAAAAAAAAGGAGATTTTCAATGGGAAAACTCTTGACCGAGTTGCTAGATCGCCATTATCTGGACGTGCAATTTACGATCGTGTTAAAGATATTAATGTTGAGTTCGGCAAACTTTCTAAAATTGTCTCAACGGGTGGTTAGAAGAAGAAGTCCATATTTTGGGGTCTACCATACTGGGAACATTTATTGGTTAGATTGTATAGATGTGATGCATGTTGAACAATGTATGTGACAGTGTTATTGGAACATTATTAAACATTCCGGGTAAGACGAAAGATGGTATTAACTCTAGACAAGACTTGGTGGAAATGGGGATCCGGGAGGAGTTAGCACCGAAAATGACTGACAAGCGAACTTATTACCTACCTCTAGCTTGTTATACCATGTCAAAAAAAGAGAAAATCAGTTTTTGTGAGTGTTTGAATAAAATCAAGGTTCCTTCTGTTTATTCTTCGAATATTATAAAGCTCGTTTCAATGAAGGACCTGAAATTGGTTGGTATGAAATCTCATGATTGTCATATATTAATGCATCACATACTACCAGTTCTAATTCGAGGCTCATTACCAAGAGATGTGAGGCGTACAATAATAAAGCTTTGTCGTTTTTTCAACGCAATTTATAGTAATGTTATTGATCCTGAGATATTAGATGATTTGCAGGCCGACGTTGTTAAAACGTTATGCGAGTTTGAAATGTTTTTTCCTCCATCATTTTTTGACATTATGTTGCACTTAATTGTCCACTTAGTTCGAGAGGTTAAGTTTTGTGGACCAGTTTTCTTGAGGTACATGTACCCATTTGAGAGGTACATGGGTATATTAAAAGGATTTGTGGTGAATCGTTCTCAGTCTGAAGGGAGTATCATTGAAGGTTACGCTGCCGAAGAGGTAATTGAGTTTTGTACAGAATACTTGGCAAATTTTGAAACTAGTGGCATTCTTAAATCTCGCCACAAGGGAAGGCTTGCAGGAAAAGGTACTATTGGGCCCAAAGCATTCTTTGCAAATTCTGAATTGCGCATCCAGGCACACAAACTCGTATTGCAACACATTTCTGAGGTCCATCCATACCTCGACCGGCACATGTCCATTTTAAAACAGCAAAACCCTTCAAGAGATGAAATATGGATGACCAGAGAGATTATAATCGCACATTTTATGAATGGTTCAAAGAGATAGTAATGCAAGAGTTATCTAGGAAAACTAATAACATCACCGAAATAGTCAAGTGGTTAGCATATGGACCTGCTTCACATGTGAGGTGTTATGAAGGTTATGACATCAACGAGTATATGTTTTACACGAAACGTCAGGATGACAAATGTGCACGGTGTCTAAATAGTTGCATTAACGAGCGATTATTCGAGTGCGAAAGGTAAAGGACCAGTGGATGCTTCTATGTTGTTCTATGGGGTCATTGAGGACATTTAGGAACTTGACTATAAATTGTTCAAGATTCCTCTTTTTCGATGTAGTTGGGTCGACAACGGACGGGTGTGAGGGTTGATGATTTGGGATCCACTTCGGTTGATTTTATTCGGTTGGGGTATCAGGATGATCCATTTATACTTGCATCACGAGCAAAACAAGTCTTTTATGTTTCTGATCCTGCCGATTCTAGGTGGTCTCTGGTCCTCCCCAGCGAAAGGAGTATTGTTGGTGTTAGCGATGTCGTAGATGAAGATGAGTACGACCACTTCGATGAAAGCCCACCATTTTCCATTGATATTAATGAACCTTCGATAACCTTGGGTGATGGTTATATTCGTTCTAACTATGGAGAAGGAGAGTGGATTGAAAACAAAGATTAATGCACTTAACGTGTAAGATTATTTTTTGGGATGGTGAAATTTACTTGGTCATAATAAATTATACCAATTGTTTGTGACTCATTTTTTGTCTCAATTATAAACAGACATTTGTTTGCTTGGAAGCGGCTTCTAACGGGGTTAAGAATCGACTCATCACTGTGTCTTCATATCCATGGTGGTTTCTCATTGTGTTTTTTATTTTATTTTATTATTATTATTATTATTATTATTATTATTGTGTGTTTGTGGTTAGAAAAAAAACACAAACACCTTTTATTGTTGTTTCAGTCTGGTTTTGTTATTTGTAGAGCTCCCTTTGTTTTGGTGGATTTGGTTCTTTTACCAAAATAGCAAGTTATGAAAGACACTATGTAAATTCATATTGACAGTTTAATAATAAATTTTCAGTTTTAACCTAAGTGAAATGTGGTTGGAAGCCACATCCCAAGTGTGTTTTTTGTAGTGATCTCTTGTGTAAGTATGAAATCTGGAAGTGTTTGTATTATAAATATAAGTTTTGAATAGGTTTATTTTGTAAATATTGATTTTTTCTTGGGTAGATGTATATTTACCCATAAAATTCAAACCCGTGCCTAGCTTTCTTCTTGATTTTTTCCTGCCAGAATATGTCAGTAGCATCGGTTATTAACATTTGCATCGATGCTTGAAGTGTGTCTAAAGTTTTGCATTTTTTGGCATCTCAGATATATCCTTAAACGAGTATAGTTTGTTAGATCAATATTGATATATATATACCAACGAAATGTTGTTTTTAATAAATGTATCTTGTAATCAAAGATTAAAAAAAATAAGCATAGAATTATTTGAAGTGAGTTGTTTCCTATGGACATACTTTAAGCATCGGTCGTAGTGGTAATAATTGATTCTACTGTTAAGATCTTAGGAAATGAGCAGCCAAGAGCAAAAAATAATAAAAACTTTAGACGGGCTACGGGTAGGCCCTAGCCAATCCGATTAAAGATCAAAGTCCGGGCCACGCGCCATGTCCATCAAGCAAAGCAGTTCTAGGCCCAATTGAGCCCAATAGTGATTCCCCGAAGCAGGGGTTGATTCTGAATGGTCCAAGGGAGGAGAACATTTTTAAGTTGCCAAAATCCCTCTTAGAAAGGCGATGTGGGATAGGTGGGATTTTAAGCTGCTGGTGGGAAGGAATAAAAAAGCAACCTTTTCATGTTCAAGAATTAACAACATCAAGAATTAAAGGATGAAAACGGTAAATAATTGTAGATATTATCAACATAAAACGGAAATTTCATTAAATAAACCCATACGGAAATTTAAAAAAAAAAAGAGTACAACAGTTCATTCATCTTCTTACTTCTTCAGCTTCTCCTTCAAAATTTTGCATTTTTGGCATCTCAAATATTGATATGTAACGAAATGTTGTTTTTAATAAATGTATCTTGTAATCAAAGGTTGAAACAGAAATAAGCATAGAATTATTTATGAGGAAAAAAATAAAAATAGATTTGTACAATAATGACAAAATAGATAATCAACCACAACATCAAGAATGGATGAAAACGGCAAAATAATGGTAGAGGATATCAACATAAAATGGAATTTTCATTAATAAACCATACTGAAATTAAAAAAAAATTAAAAAAAAAATACAACAACAGTTCATTTATCTTCATACTTCTTCAGCTTCTCCTTCAACACCTCGTTCTCAGTTGCCAAGCGATCCCTCTCTTGCTCATAGTGTTGGCTTTCGAGAAGAATTTCAACAATGTGGAATAATTGATCCACAAAGTCTTTTTTGAGGTGGACTATCTCCACCTCGAGTTGTTCAACGAGGCTGGATGGGCCAGCCTCGTCGTCACTGCTTCCGAACCCCAAGCTCGACATCGTATGATTAAGAAAATCTGAGAAAATATGAAAGGAGAGGATTACAAAAGAAGAGAAAACTGGGTTGAAACTATTGTGATGGCAGATTTATATAGAAAATTTAAGAGGTTGTGCAGCTCAAAAGACTGTGAAATTGATTATTTAATTGACATGACTTCAAACCACAAACCACCTTTCATCATAATTTCAGCTTGCGTGAAAATGGTATGCTATTAACACCTACTAATTATGTGAAATGATTGCTACTCCCTGCATGTATCCATGGTGTTTATTGAAGACAACCCTATTTCTTTAATTGGGAAACATGCAAAATATATGTTTTGTAGTTCTGAAATTGCACTTAATTAGTTGGCCACATATTAATTATTTGTATGTTCCCAATAAACTCACTCCATTTTTATACCAAATAAATCTTTCAAAAGATTTTGAGGCAAATGGCAAAACAAGAGAATCATGATTGTTAGTGTATTAACGATGTAATCCTAATTTGTGAGTTTTGTGCTGGAATGTCTAATTTGCTCTTAAATAAGTAGTTTTAAAAAAATAATGTTTATACATGCAAACAAAATAAATACTTTCATTATTCTGATTAGACGAAGTGCTGCCGAGCTACCTAGTGAGCCTGGAAATTATTTGGTTGCTAGTATTAAATGCATCAGTTATCTGTATACCAACCGATGCAATTGATAAATTTTAAGCATCGGTTTTGAAGTGAGCTGTATAACCGATCCTTATAAAAAAATGGTAGAAACGTTGAAAAAAGAAAGTAATTTGAAACACCAACAAATAAAAGAAACTATCGAAAACAAAAAATTACTAAGCCATTCAATTTGATAATTATTAACAACAATCGTTTGGCATACATCATAATTTGGGACACCACTTGAAAAGGAACAATGTTCAATGTAATAACAAGGTTTGATAGTTGTGTTTTATTCCTTTCCACCAGCCTTTACTGCATAATCCCACATATCTCACATCGCCTTTCTAATAGGGATTTTGGCAACTTAAAAATGTTCTACTCCTTTGGACCATTCGGAATCAACCCCTGCTTCGGGGAATCACTATTGGGCTCGATTAGGCCTAGAACTCTTTGCTTTATGGACATGGAGCGTGGCACGTGGCCTGGGCTTTGATCTTTAATCCGATTGTCTAGGGCCTTCCCGTATCCCATCTAAAATTCTTTTTTTCCTAAGATCTTAACAGTAACATCGGTTATTACTAATAGGACCGATGCTTAAAGTATGTCCGTAGGATCGATTTGTATGAAAAAAACCGATGCATATATTATTGGTTGACCTTGTAGTTAGATATTTTCCTGCACTTTTCTTACCAGCAATGAATATGCATCGGCTCTTGTCCAACAACCGATGCTTAACCCTAATTTTCACGATTTAAATTATACCTCCGAAAACACAAAATCGGCCTTGAAAAATATCCCACACATCTTGCAACATAGAAAATTATCTTCTTTCCCAATTTAAGGATGACTTTAATTCCGACATTCACCACGAGCATCCTCATGCCGATGTCACGTTTCATGGTATATGTGATTTTATTTCATCCGTTTTGTTTTTCTTTTTCTGTTCTATATATTTTCTGATTATTGTTTGTTTGTATGATTTTTTGTAATTCTGAGTAATTGTTGACACAATTGCAGCATATCCCATAGAAAATTGTCCAGTTTTTTGCAGAGCATCAGTGCAAGGATTTTAAATTGCGTAATCCCATCGGGCAGATCTGGGATGTCACGCTGGAATTTTTTGGTGAAGATGGTGACCAGGTTTGTTCTCTCCATATCTAACTCAAGTTTGTTGATGAACAACTTTGCGTGTTAAGAAACCTTATTTGATTTGTGTTATTTGTATTCTTTTGTGTTGAAGATGGTGATACGACTGATTATAAATTGTATTTCTTCGTATGTATATAAGAATTTCATTCTTGATGTGTTATTTAAGTTTCTGCAAACTAGATACGACTGAGAGTTTGCATTTATACTCTGTTTTGTTTTTGTTTTTTATTGTAAGCACAGTTCACAAGCGAGTGGCTCGCTTTTGTGGATGACAACAAAATTTTAGAAGACTATTCCGTTGTCTTCATAAATAATGAGCCTTATATTTTTGACGTACTAGTATTTGATGGCAAAGGCGTTACAAGCAATTGCTTTGTAGGTGTGAAAGATCCTGACATTGAACTAACTGATTTTCCTTCTTTCAAAGTACTAGTATCAAAGAATGTTCTAGAGCGTGGATGAATAGTAAGTTGAAGATTTTTTAAATTATCTGCAACTAATACACTTTCCACCAATTATTGATATGACGCTAGCAGCTTCTAATCATGCGTGCTTTTTATAGGCCATTCCAAAGGACTTCTGGACTGAGCATGTGGTCCCAGGAGGTAATGGTCATCAGGTGAAGGCTAAGATTCTAGGGTTTGCTTATCGACGTTGGATTGTTGATGTATCAAGTTGGGCATCAGATGGTCGCCTTGTCCTTACCGGCTGCCAGGAGATGCTTCAAGACTTATGTTTGACACTCGAGTTAACCTTCGCCCTTCATCTCGTGGATCTCCCATCTTTAGTTTTTGTTTTGTCGATATAGCAAGTGTCATATTTAAGAATACCGCAGTATTTTATCTTTATTTTTATATTTGGGATGGAATAAGATGTAATGGGGAATTAGATGCGTTTGGACTATGTTCATTAGATGTGGCATTCTAGTGAATGCTTAATCTTTTGCAGTAATGGTTGTTATGAGATTAAAAATTAATTACTTTATAGCCTTTTTATTTATGTGTCAGGCATTTAATAACCTCTAAGATTGTTTTATTTGTTCCCTTCTCCCAGCGTTTGTTAACGCTAATCCCCTGTGTTCGAATAATTGATTGAGAGTTGATCAATCAATTTAAGATTCTATTTTTTAACTTCTTTAGAAAATAAGAAACATAAAATATGGATTAATTTATCCTTCGATTAAAAAACATTACTCTCTCGATCCTGACACATAAACAACAGAATAATCACATTATCAAATTCCTTTTCTCGGTTTTTTAACCCTAGCAATTCAAACAATAAATGGATTACAACACACTAAAACCACATACACCCTAGAGAGACACCTTAAGTTGTATTTTATCCAAATAATAAACCAAGTAATCAAAAGCTCCGTCCACAACCAACGTTCTCGATTTCGCTTCTTCTTAACATATTCTTCAAGCTTACAATTTCCAGCTGGGAGTGCTTTAAGGTTTGTTTCATGCTTCTTCACATCTAATTCAAGTCTATTTACGTCAACCTCCAACACTTGAACTTCAGCTTCAAATTTATTTGCTCGTCTTAAAAGCCCGAAAATAATTTGAGTAGCTCTTGGGCACAGTGGGTCCTCAAGCCATTTGAAAAAATTGCACCCTTCAGTCTCCTACAATATTATTTACTCCAATCAAAATTAATGCAAACAACCCCTTTAACTATGAAAAATGAAGACTATTAGAAAAATCAAGCAAAAGCACGACACACCCACATAAATCTTAAGTAACCGTTATTTTAACTACAATCAATCGACCCCATGTTAACATCTTATACAAACCCCCAAATAATTATTAGCCCTAATATCTAGAAATAAGAAATAAATTCAACACTTAAACGAAGTCTTGGACAACTTATATATCTCCTCCCGGGATTGAGGTCAGTCCATGATGTCCGAAAAATGACATCATCATCACAATTTCATTTTCCTCTTCCCACAGTGAACTCAGATGTTTGTCTCCATGCCATTTCCATGAAGATTGTTGAAATAGCACCCTTAGACTGAAATATTGTAGATTTATTACAAATAGTTTTTTAGGAATCTTCAGATTTCACCCTAAAATTTTTAAAATTTATGTTTTGGCCCTAAAATTCCAGAATTCGTAGTTACTCAATCAAATTCCGTATCTTTTATGGGAGTTTAATTTTGTGAAAGTCAAAATTTAGACTTAAATGAACAAACAAGTCTTTCAAAAGATATAATTATGTTTTAATTTTATTGCCAATAAAAATTACCGTGGCGACCGCAAAAGGGCAAAACGAGGCTCTCTGTAAAGTTGCCTTTGTCTTGAAATTGATCATAAGCCCCATTATCGATGACCAAGTACCTCAATGATCTATCTTTCACATTATAAACAACCAATCGAGCTCCAACTATCAAAATAACCTTCTCCTCCTCATCTCCAACAAAACACAAAGGCGTGAACCGAGAAAAAGCTCCATTACAATAAATGTTAAGTTTCGTCCAAGACCCTGCCACACCATACTCTTTCATAAGCCAAACATCCGTTCTTTGGTCACTGGTTTCCCTATCCACCAAAGAAAGACATCCCCTAAAAACGACAAGTGCATTTGTTGAAAACTCTCTAACCACATTGACACTTCCAGGTGGAGTGATTTCGAAATATGCCTCGGTAACCAAATATAAAACAATTATTACAAACTCCAGCTTTCCAAATTCACTCATCTTATAATGCAGCCAATGGATAGCCCCGTTGAAAAAACTTCCGCAAGGGATGCAAATTACTAAATTACCAAAAGGCGAGGTCTTAATCCTTTTCCAGACACCCGTTTTCACAGAGTACACATATGCACCATCGCAACTGTTAGGAAAGAATGGGCCATCATAATCCAAATCGCAATAAGAAAGTAAAACCACCCTATAATCATCTCTGGCACTATCATACCCTTATCCACATGAAACATGGGTAGTCTCACCCCTAACCATAGGTGGAGGAGGTAGTCTCACCTACTCTAGAGTAATGGGGTTCACTAAAACCATCCCACCAGTTAGATTGAGTGGCAGTAGTAACCCATCGCATGAACCCAAAACCAATCTGCACACACCTGGAAAGTCGAGCTCTCTTGAAATGGTGCTAATGTTGCATTTTATGATTTCGATGGAGCGAATGGTGTTAGATGGAGTGATGAAAGTGAGATATTCTTGGAGGGGTATTTCTCGAGCGAGGTGGGATTTGATGAACTGTGGGGTGGAGAGCAAGTTGCACCATGTTTTTGATAAAGACCTGAGACTGCCTATCAATTTCGTAGGGAGGCGTAAGAATATGTCCATCATGATTTCTTGGAGAAGATCCATTTTACTGTTCAAGACTTTGTAGAGGTTCGGAAGGGATGTTTGCTTCTGGGAGGCAGGGGAACGCGGGACTTTTTTGTTTAATATTTACTATTATAGGCATCGGTTATTACTAACAACCGACTTTAGTTGTATGATAAAACTTATGAGCATCGGTTGTTTTTGTACAACCGATGCATATACTCGAGAAATTCGGCGATTTGTGGGCGAGGGAGGGATTCGAACCCACCTGGCTCGTAGCCTCTAAAAGGTCCAATTTTGCCCCCAAATACACGAAAACTAGGTTTTTGAAATAAATTTCAGTCCAAAATTCTCATATTTCCCACTCCAAAAACCCGCTAGATATTCAGAAGTAACATTTTTGAAAAGTTTGGACGATTCATTCAACCTCACCTGCTATTCGCCGTGGATTCCCCGTCGCCTGCTGTTCGCCGTAGATTCCCTGTCGCCTAGTTTTCATCCTCGCCTGCTACAAATTGCGCAAGAATGTATGTTTTATTACTTGTTCAGTTCGTTAATTAACATGTTTCGGTAATGTTCATGTGTAGAAAATAAAATTTCCTGAGTTGGTAATTGGGGTTGGAACTAAGATTTTTTACCACAAGCATTTTTCGCTTCCCGTGGCCAAGTCGGACCTTTCAGATAGGAATGAGACCTTTAAAGTCGGACCTTTCATGTTGATTAGGTATTTTTTTCAGTATTTGTGTTGAAGACCGGACCTCTAAATTCCATCCATAACCAATGTTTATGACAGGTTTAATTATCATATTAAATTTAGTTGCTGACTATTGCAAAATATGGGAAAAATTAACTAACACACCAACATGAGGATCATCGGTGAACGTACTTTGAGGGATATATATAGAGCCCATCTGTAGTGAATTAGTTCATGGTTGATGCCATTTATTTGATGAATAATTTCACTGTCGTATTTTGGACATCCTGTTCACAAGCCATTTGAACCCTCTTGAACTATATGTTATGCCGAAAGTCCCTTCACAAAAGTTGTTGATATGCTCCTTAGTTGTCTGTAGCTGCTAGAATCATCCAAATATCTGTTTAAACTCTTGTAATTTGTTTAAAGCTTTTGGTGTCTTCACAGTAGTTGTCGATTGATGTGTTAGCTTTCATCGCCGTATAAATTATATTTTTCATCTAATGTTTTAAAAGTTTAATCAACTAACGGCACAGAGTCTTGACTGATTCATCAAGCACCCACTGTGAACACAAGTCCGAGTCTGTGAAAAGAAGATCTAGAGGCTCAACGACATACATTAAAATGAAAGCCAAGCCTTCAGAACAAAAGCATGTCAATTTCGAAGATAACAATAAACCCATCGGGAAATATACTGCCAATTTCAAAAATCACCCTAGGTTCTCTAGTTCGGTCGCATGTAGATATTAACATTGACGAGTGAAAACACGTCGAGAGTGGTCTAAGGATGTGATTTGGGAGGATTTGCAGGTATATAATAATCAACTTTTTATAGTAAAACATCTGTTGATGAATACATTTTTTTTCTTTTTTATTCAGAAAGAGTTCAATATCGTAGGGGATGAGAAGAAGAAGCACTTCTTAAAGGTTGTGGGATTGAGGTGGACCGCTTTCAAGTCGCGGCTAGTGCGTGACTTCATAAAGAGGAAACATCCAAAATATGATCATCAATCCCAGTTATATCCTTCCATTACAGCTGATCAGTGGGAGAAATTCGTTGGTGATAATAAATCTGAAGAGTTCAAGGCATGTATAGTGTATTACTTTTTTTAAAAAAAAAATCACCAGAAATATATATCTAATATTTTCCTAAAAAAAGTTACAAGGAAAAGAGTAGGAAAGCTCGGGAGAGCCAGTCTCACAACCAGCATCTGCACTTTTTAGGACCAGGTGGATATACTAGTGTGAAAGTTAAGTGGGTTGTATCAGACCCTCTCTCGTCTTCGTCTTCGTCTCCATGTTCTTCGCTCAGCTCGAGTATAGCTCCGGATGATCGCAGCTTGGATTGGGTTTGAGCAAGAATTAAGAAGGACAAGAAGGGAAATTATGATATCCCGAATGAGCAAATGAAGGGAGTGGTTGATAAAATGGTAATTATATTTTTTGTAAGAATATATATCTTTGGAAGAAATTACTTAATGAAATGTGGAAAGTGTATTAAATGATGTGTATCATTTCTTGAAACAAGTTGAGAAGGCTCGAAAAGTCAGCGAAGGGAAGTTTCTACCGCAGAGGCACGATGACATATTGAATGCGTCTCAAGGGAAGATGGAGCACCTGGGTCGGGTGCGAGGTGTTGGTAGCCACGTGAACGTGAGGTCTGTTTTTGGTCGACCGAGTAAGATAAGCAGGAGACAGAGTGGAGTGGTGTCAGTAGACGAGGTGAGGGCGGCTCTGTCACAAAAAATCACGCAGCAGATGCAGGGCAAGTTTGATGCTCTACAAGCTTAATTCAACCGGTTATATGAGCAAGTGAATAACCAAGGTCCACAGACTCCAGTTATTCACCACAACATGCCATCAAGAGTTGACGAGGGGGCTGACTTCCACACGCCGACGCAAGGTGATCTATATAGTAGTTGCCAATCGGTTGGTGGAACTCCATTTCCTATGGTTGAGGTATAAATTAGATATTATGTAGTGTATTTTCACAAACCTACTCATTTTATTCAGACCATTAACTTTAGGCTATTTTGAGTAATAGAGTCCGATAGAGTGCCGCCTGGCCCTGTCCATTTTAGGGGATATAAAAGTTGTTGCGAAGGGGATGGTTTACCCAACAGGCGAGGACACGATCGTGCATCATCAGAAGGTGTCACCCGGTCATGTCAAGGTCTCAATGGATGAAATTCTTGAGGGTGCAGCAGAATTTCCTCTACCGGTGACGGCTCATCCAGAAATACGGCACGTGGGTGAAGTGTTAGGTAGCTTTTTGCAGTTGCCGGTCAGATTGGTTCTGTCAAGAGAGGTAATATATATTTTCATTTCACCGATTATTTATTTAGTTTTAGTATGCTAAATCATGGCCATATGTACAGGAACTTACAAGGCCATATCAAAAGAAACAGAGAACAAGTCTCATGGAGACAAGTGGTGAGCAATCTGCAACCAAACAAAGGCCACCTCTTAGACAACCAATCTGTGTGTTTCTATTCATAAAACCACTTGAAGTTTTTCATTGGATGTAATATAAGATTGGGTGGTTCATCCGCTCATTTTGGTTTTAAAACTGTATATGTTTAATATATAGGTAGCAATTTCTTATTATTTATTGAAATAATAATTTACGTGTTATTAACTGCTTGAGTTCAATGATTACTATTTGTAGGGCAGTTTGGACCTATTGGTCAACAAAAGGAAAAAGAGGAAGAAACATGGTGTGGAATAATCTGCCGGTAAGTTATTTTTTATGGTATTAACAATAAATAGTATATTTATCGGTTACCCTAGTAGGTAAGTTAGTAAAGTTCTTCGATCCATTTCATTTTGACTAGCCGATAGATTTATTGATAGGGGGATATTGATCTGCTTTCATATGATTTTTGTAGTGTAATCAACAACGAGGAGGCAATGAGTGTGGTTATTATGTCATGAGTTATATGTATGACATTCGCTCTTGGGTCAGTATGAATTCTTCATTAGACAAGGTACGTGTAAACTCATTTTTTAGTAGTAAAAATTATAGAATGTTTTTTAAACTCCAAACCTAAACTTCATTTTTAAAATGATAAATTGAAACCTTGAATCGGAATGTGTAGGACTCATTTGGAGTTGAACCATACGAGCAAGAAAAAATCGACAAAATTCGTGAGATCTGGACATAATACATTACTCGGTAAATTACTCGTATATATGTATTTTTTTTCTTAGTTTTAATTAATTTTCTTAGTTATTAAGTAATTTATTTTGTAACTTGGTGCAGAACATTATGAGGACGTCGGTGGATTTCCTCTGGATTTTCTTAGTTAATAATGTGACTTGTATTCATTCACAGGGAAAAGCATGGGATAACAGACAAATAGCAGTAAAGAGGTTGTCTAAGGATTCAGATTTGGAACTCAAGAACAAGGTGTTGTTCGTAGCCAAACTTCAACACAAGAATGGAGGAAAGGCTCTGGGGATTCTCCTTTGGATGGAAACGAGATGCTTTTTATTTACGAGCTTTGTGCTGTTGAACATGATAGATTCTATGAGGTTGGGGTTTGTTTGCTACTTATGCGATGAAAATAATTAGTTCAACTTGAGTTTTATTAGATAGGATGGGAATTTCTGCATTTGAGTTTTTTATTATTGAATAAAATGCTTTTTTTATATTAAATTAATTTTTTGCAAATGGTAATTATCAATTTTCTGGACAGGTTTTAAAACAAAATTTTTGAAATTCTAGAAAATTTTTATCAAAAACTTTGTGCATTGGTTTGTGCAAACCGATGCATATAATCGGTTTGGATGACAACAACCGATTCTTACATGCTGTTTTTAACATTGTTATATACATCGGTTCTTGACAACAAAATCGATGCATATAAGTAAAAAATCGATATCGGTTACTCAACAACGACCAATGCCTATAGGTAACTATAGGCATCGGTTATGTAGAAAACAAACCGATGCCTATAGTTAAACTGTACGCATCGGTTTTGAGATAAAAATCGATGCCTAAATCTCGCAACGAGGCATCGGTGCTTTCAAGAAAACCGATGCGTATACATAGACATTAAGCATCGGTTATTTGTCAAAGTCGATGCCTATAGGTGCACTATAAGCATCGATTTTGTTGAAAAAACCGATGCCTTTATAAGACATTAGGCATTGGTTTTGTAGAACAAAAACAATGCCTATAGTGTACCTATAGGCATCAGTTGTTATACAAAAACTGATACCTATAGTTTACCTACAAGCATCGGTTGTTTCCCAAAAACTGATGCCTTAGAGGACATTAGGCATCGGCTGTAGAATAAAATTGATGTCTATAGCTACATTATAGGCATCGGTCGTTTTACAAAAAACCGATGTGTTTAGTGAAATTAGGCAACGGTTTGTAATTGAAATCGATGCTTATAGTGCACCTATAGGCATCGGTTGTTTCACAATAATCGATGCCTTTAGTGACTGTATATAGACATTAGGCATCGGATTGTGATGACTACATGCATCGGTTATGGTCAAACAACCGATGCATATGTCTATTATAGGCATCGGTTGTAAAACCGATGCCTAAAGTTCGGGTTATAGGCGACAGTCTAATAGGCATCGGTTGTAAAACCGATTCCTATTAGCAAAAACAACCGATGTTGTTGGGGGTTTTCTGTAGTAGTGAAAACGCTCTTCCAACTCAATTTTAGTACATAATTGTGTAATTTATGTTACATATACCCTACTTGAAGTTTTGAATTTTGCATTATTTTATTGAAAAGAAAGACTCGGTAGGAAAGTGGCCGGATGCGTAGATCAAAGTGGATATCATTGGTCGGGATGAGAAAATTTGTATGGCGAGATGGGTTTGGAGAAGAGTCATATACTCGTGGGGCGGGGATGAAAATGCCTGGCAGATGGATAAATTATACATAGGTTGAATGATTGGATGAAGATAGGGGTTCTTGCCAACACATTATACCTGGCAATGGTGCACCAATTCTCATTTTAATCTTTTGTGTTTTGAATAAGTGTGTTTTATTCGATGGTATATGAATGTTTTGTAAGAAGAATAAAGATGTTATGTGTAAGGAAGATGATTGTATTATATTGAGAGAACTTAAAATTGTATTTTATGTATTATGTACGTGTATATTTTGAATTGATTACATGTGTTTTGAGTATTTATCGCTCATGACATACATATACCATCTCACACAACATCAAAATTCATCTTCTACGAGACGCGTCTCGTAATTCTTTCGTCCGGATTTTGACTCCCTTTCGACAACGCCCGTTTACACTTTCCCATCGACCGATCGGTCTCGACGGTCACTTTAATAAAAAGATTTGTTGTCAACAACCATATTCATTACATATAACACTCATATTCATAGTACTAGACACAGATACTATCGTACATAACATATTTATTTATCACACGAAAAACATTGGGTGCACCATATAACATCTTATTCTTGCTCGCTTGAACTGGCCAAACAGAATTGGAACCGCAGACAACGCTTTCAAAATAAATGTTGTCGTCAACATTTTTGGAACCGAAACCGTAACTTGTTTCAAAAACCGTGAAACCACCGATTGCGAAATAAGTAACCAAACCCGAAACTTGAACTGCCAATTTCTTTATTTCTTTATTTTTTTATTTTTATTTTTTATGTATTGTGCATTTTATATTCATATATAATATAATAAGTTATACATAATTATATATATACTAGTTTGAATACCCGCGCTTACGTGGGCATATCAAGTAAACACATAAAAATAAAAACAAATAACTTTTTTTTAATTAACACAAATATTGAATTTGAATATGATTTATATAATCATGCCTACTTTAAAATGTTATTCAAATGATTTATTTTTATTAATCATATTTAATGTTAATTTCATATATAGAAATGCGTATTAACAAGAAATATTAAAATATTAAAATTATTACAGGAAAGTCACTGAATTTGTGCTTTTAACTAACTATAATAAGTTACTTAAAAATATATAAATCTCTTATTATCATATTTAAATATGCAAATAGATCTATATTTTTTTATTTTATTTTTTTTTTGAGAATCTTGGAAATGACTTACGTGAAGCTACCAATTTTATGGTATCTAATTTCATAAAAAGAGTATGATTTCGTAATTATGGATGAAAATGACTTACTTATAGTTTATTTCAAAGACCGAATAGAACAAATTCATGATTACGTAAATTATTATGGTAATTTTTTATTATTATTACGTAACTTATGGATGAAAATAACTTACTTATTAAATAATTTATGATTACGTGAAGTTACCAATTTTATGTATGATTACTTATTTTATGGTATTTAATCTCTTTAGTATCTAATCTTGAAAATGATTACTATACATAAATATAATAGAAATTTAGGAAGAAAAAACTGAATAGAAAATACATAATAGAAAAAAACATGTATTAGTCCAAAATTATCTTTTCATAAATTGTAGGTCTCCAACACGATCAACTTATGAATATGAATAATTGAAAATTAATTGATAAAACATGTTCATTCGATTTCAATTTTATTCGGACACAATATCAAGATAGTTGTCTAAAACTATTTATCTATGCTAAAACATCAGACTCCTCTTCCGGCGCAAAAGCCTCAGACTCCTCTTCTGGCGCAAAAGCCATGCAGATGTTAAGCTCTTGAAAAGTGTTCTCGTATTATCTGTACAATTAATTAATTCAGTCAAAAGAAAATTATCGACACAATCACCAAAAACATGCACTAATGGTAAAAGAAACTATTCGGTCGTGTTTATTACCTGTTATAGTACAACATCATGCCATAGTCTCGTCTCAAAACCCAATTATGCGGCTGCAGGATTAATAATCTCTCCGACGCCACGATAGCAAGCCTGAAATGTAATAATATCACATCCAAGATAATATTAACTATTAATGGTCTTAATAAATTAAAAAAAATCCTACAATCGAAAGGAAGCTACTGAATGAGCTCTACTATGATCTAACAAAATCTATTCATTGGAAATAAGATACACAATTACCATATCTCAATATTGGCCTACTTAAAAGTTATACATTTAAAAATTAAAATAAAAAATAGGTACATTCTAAGTCAAGGGACAAAAATTGGCTATTATCAACATTGAGAGTAAATTGAAAGTAACTCGTGTATATATAGACCTGCTTTAGCATTTAAAATAATACAATACACATAACATCTGCCTCAGCTATAACATAAAGATCATCTAATGAGAGATAATCTCTCCAAAACACATTAGTTCTTATAGTTCAAAAGAAATTATTTCATTCATTCAAAGCACACACAGAAACAGCACTAAAACATATGTTGAGATGCATATGATATCTCACGAATCAAAAGGCAATTCAATATTCAAATAAAAACAACATCAACACCACAGCAATGGAAAAACATTAAAAAAAAGATTATGTATATCCAAACACGACTGATAAGTAATATAAATAACCTGCCAAACCGATTGTTGAGGACTCGAATCAACATTCTTTTTCAAAAGCATCGCCTCACGAGCCATTAGAATCATGCCTCTCCGGTAACGGCTCAATAGCCAGATCGCAAGGATCTTTAGCCACCTCACGAACCCATTTCACCAAACCCAAGTAGCAATCGCGCTTTCATTTCTTACTAATCAAATCCTCGTCCAATTTCTGCTCATCGCCATTAACACATTGATATTCGTCGACATTCACAGATTTCTCATGAACACTCTTGAAATCAATTTTCGAATCCAAAAAATCCAAATCGTCATTAAACCCAAATCAAGAAATAACAAATCTATATAGAAAAAAATGAGAAAAAATAGATATGAAAGTAAAAAATTTGAGAAAACAGATCATCAAAATTACGGATCTGAGAAAAGGAATTACGGATTTGAGAAAAGTTATAATTTCCAGAATGAGATAGCGGGATTCCAGAATTTTTCAATTTCAGAGCATGAAAATTGAAAATTGAAAATTGGAGAATCGTGTTCTGAGGAAGGAGAAATTGAAATAAATTTTGATATAATAACAACTTTAAAAAAACTTGGCAACAACATCATCGCTTCAGATTCGTTTAACCGGAGTGAAAAGTCGTTGAATCTCCGGCCGTCAAATAATACGGATTTTGACAGAGAACTAACAAAGAATAAAAAGGGAGGAAAAGTCTTTATGAGATTTGGTCTGTTCGAATGATATGGTTAGGTTTGTGTGTAAAGCGAAAGTCGACGGCTGTTTAGGGATGAATGATAATGAGGTATAAGAGCATCTTCAATTCAACAATGTTGAAAGTGAAAAAATTGACACATGCAATAAAAATAATTATGTGTCACATTAAAATAATTATGCGGCACATTAAATGCTTGACATTGTCAAGAGCAGTGTTAAATTCTAGACATTACTCTTGACAATGTCTACAATTAATTTTAAAGATATCATCCAATCATATTATTTCTCTCTCTTTATTTTTTCTAAAAATAAATAAATAAATTATCACATATATAACATTAACATTGATGCATTGGGGAACTTTTTTTATAAAATGTCAATGTCATTTGCCACATATGATCAATTAACACTATTGCATTGGAGATACTCTAAGAAAATTAAAGAAAAAAAGTCATATTATATACCCTAGGCCAAAAACTATAAAAGGAAGGAATTAATAGGAATTTTTCACAATTTGAAAAAAAAACACTTATAAATTGAATGCATAAGGAGTTGTCAACTCAGCAAGATATTAACAGAATTAACAAATAAGGGTTGATTTTAACTAATGTAATAGAATAGAAAATGAGAAATAAACTATAGATGATTTTTTGTTCAAAATTAAATCGAAACCGGACAGGCCCCAAACCAGAATGATAATGCCACAATTCTATATATGGTCCTCATTTTGGATCCGGAATCAACATTTTGGGACCATAATAGTTTCTTCCCTAATCATTACAAACAGGAAGATTATTTTTTGACAGGGACTCCACCTATTGGGCAATGATTTTTGTGATTTCACCTTTACTTTTAATTAGGCGGACCCAATTCTGGAAAGCCGAAGAAAGAGTTTAGACAACGATGCATTGGATAGTGATACCAAAATTCAGTATGTTCCGCAACATAAGGTTGTGTTTGTTGGAGGTTTCTTTATATTTGAAGTGAGATTTTGAAAGTCAGAATGCATACATTTGAAACTCAAATATTAAAACCTATTTATTAACTTATTGAATTGAAATTTTAAAACAACAGAACATTCACCCTAGTCTCAGTTTACTTTTTTAATGTGTACTCGTTACCCTCACCCATTACGACACTCAGGGATTATGATAAATTTTGTCTAGGATTAATTATTTTATCCTTCTAATACTACATAGTTTTCTATGTAAAATTCAAACAAAATGGAATCCGGTTTATAGAATTTTAGATTGTCAAAGGAAAAGAATTATATATGTAGTCCAAGATCAAAACATTACTCATCAAAAGTTATTAGAAGAATTCAGATATTATTTTTTTCGCCTACATAAAAGGGACTCGACAGAACTTTAGACTATATGAAATTATTATTCATCAAAATTTTGGAAAGAAATCAAATATTGTAGAATAAGTCGACCCTCCAATTTATGTAACCACTTCTTATGAACTTTAAAGTAACTTTTATACGACAATTTGAGTATCAAATTGTTGATCTACGGAGAAAATTAATTTGATATTCTACTCATCTAAATAGAAAACAAACTAAGAAATTGTGTCAATTTAAAATTTTAAGTATAAGAAAAAAAAGACATGATACACCGACCAAATATTGGTTTTACAACCAAATGATAGAAGAATCAACAAATTAATTAGAACAATCAATATTAAATATTGTGCATATATATTAAATAATTTACCAATAAATACATTAAAATCATCTACACCAACAAATTTCACATTTACAAACAACAATAACTGCTATCTCCAGCTCAGGAAATAAACAACACTCATATGAAATCTCTCGGCAGAGCTTTATGCGCAGCTAACGAAACGTAATATAATTGTAAGAAATTAAAATGGCAG
Source organism: Phtheirospermum japonicum (assembly GCA_014905375.1). Lineage (NCBI taxonomy): Eukaryota > Viridiplantae > Streptophyta > Magnoliopsida > Lamiales > Orobanchaceae > Phtheirospermum > Phtheirospermum japonicum. The sequence continues at coordinate 552,412 of BMAC01000245.1, forward strand.
CAATGACATTATTTAAATCACAAAAACAATACATATATCGAGATTCTGAAAATATCACGGTTATAATCAGTGCAAATACAACAATATTCTAAAAAAGTCATCATAGCGATAATCGAGAAAGCCACAAATCTAACAACAAAGCTCACCATTTTTCTCATAGACATGCAAAGCAGCAATTCGACTCAATAATTTTATGTGCTCTGGTTTATTTTCTATTCTACGAAAAATCTACACAAGTAGCAAAGCGTAATATATTCGAAAAATCGAGAATTTTTTGCTCTTTTAATCTATAGGTCACTGCGAATTATGACCACATTAGGTACATGATACGAAATCGAAATCCACTCGACTATATAAGATAAGAAAGCAACAAAAGGGATAGAAAATTCTAGGTCACGTTATATATGATAATAAAGTTTTATGGTTATTATGTAATTATCGAAACTAAGAATCCTAGTACGAGAGTATTTCCTTATTATGAATATTGAGTATAAGTAGGAGATTTAATCCCATCTTGGGAAGGAACACTATTAGCTAGAGAACAAGTCTCAATAATTTTATAAATAAGGTTCAGACCCTTATTTCACAACCACAAAAAAAAAAATATATATATAGCAATTTTTCGAGGGATTTTTCCCTCGGTTTGAGGTGAAATCCCTCGATTTTGGGCGAAACCAAGGGAACCATTCCCTCGTAAAAACCCTCAGTAAAAAATTTTCGAGGGGCAATTTCCCTCGGAAAACTAAACCGAGGGTCTCAACCCTAGAAAAAATCTATCGTACAACCCTCGGAAAAACCGAGGGAATACCGAGGGAAACTTTCCTTGGAAAACCGAGGGGTTAAGTTCCCTTAGAAAATCGAGGGCTGTATTTTCCCTCGAAATACCGAGGGCAGATTATTCCCTCGATTTTTGATATTTGCGAGGGATTTTCGAGGGATTTTACCCTCAGATTTTATTTTTTTTAATAATTTTTTTTTATTTTTTCGAGGGGTTTTCGAGGGATTTTCCCCTCGGTTTTTTTTTAAATTTCAATTTTAATTTTAATTCATGTTGAATTATTAAAATTCCCCAAAAGTTTGAAAAATGAAAAGACAAATAAATAAACCAATTATTATAAAAATATTTGAAGATTTAAGAATTATTACATACGTTCGACACAATAACAAAGTTTATATAAAAATCAAACTGTCATATGGATGGGAAGGGGGGTACTGCTGGAAACGAGCATACAGGTCAGCCATCTGGGCATCCATCCGCACCTGAAATGCCTCCTGCTGCCGGCGCTGCTCCTCACGCTCTACCTCCCGCTGTAGGCGCTGCTCTTCACGCTCCTCTCCGCACGTCGTCGTTCAGACTCGGCGTATTACTGCTGCATCGCCTCGAGCTCCACCCTCTGAGCCTAGAGCTGCGACTCGAGCTCTCGGGTCCTATCAGCCTGGGAGAAGGTGGAAGAAGAGCGGCCTGTGAAAAAAACCCTTCGCAGAAGCCACCACCTTCCCATACGCGCCGGTGCCGTAATGCCGTCCCTTGCTCGACCCGACGACGCCTAAGAAAACCCGGTCATGGTCAACATCGCTACTCGCCTCTTGGGAAGACGACGCACGTTCCTTTTCCTGGGTCAGCTGTCGCTCGTACTCATCCTGAAATACAATTCGTTATTAAAGTTCTACATTAAAATCAAAGAATAAGTTAAAAATAAGAAAGAGACTCACATTAATAATACTAGATCTCGTATCGATCCACGCTCCATCTTTCTTTTGGTGCGTTCGTACAAAAAGATCGTACGCCTTAGCCAACTCACCCGTCTCCCGCTCCTGTATCCAAATAGAATTTTCAAATAATTAACATTAAAATTAAACAAATAAATATTATATTATTATATTCTAAAATTACTTACGATATCTAAAGTAGAATCGATACTAGATCTAGACCCCGCACCCCCACCCCCACCCCCCCGTGTGCTGCGACATCCCAGTACCCAGCCCAGCAGGCTCGCTCCTCCTGTTCCGGTTGCACTGCTCGGATTTGACCTTGTTCTCAGTCTTATCTCACTCGACCTTCCAAGACCTAGTTGAGATGCATGATATATAATAAGATGGTATAAATTATATGTTATAAAAAAAACTCTAATTTAAGAAGAAAACATATAAAATAATCGTTTACCTATAGACCTCCTCGAGGACGCATTTAGGCCTCGCACCAAGATGGGCGGCAATATACTACTTATACTCGTTAAGTTGCCTCCCGCAAATTTCCCCGATCCTCAAAAAAAATGCATCCTGTATCTGTCCATCACTATACTCCTCCGGGTCCCAATAACAAACCTCCTGCAAAAATGAAACAATAATTACAATTCAATTTATACATATATATGATTGTGTAGTTAAAGTAAATATTAACAAATTTGGACATAAAATAATAATTACCTTAAACATCTCCCACCAGAACTCCTTAGTCTCCCTAGGGACCACCTTATAGCACCACCTGGCGAGATGGAGATCCTTCTCAAAAATCTCCCGGAGTATAGTGGCCACCTTGCCCCGTCTGTTGTGCAGCCTGTATTCAATTGTATTTTTTTTTGTTACGAATAAAGTTTAATCATAATGGTAATTACAAATTTAAAACCATTGATTTACTTACTTCTTTCGTGCAATATAAACCTGAACTCCACCCTTCGACGGTGGGACCAACTTCCGTCGTGATGTACCCCCGTCGGACGGGGTCTGTGATGGTGTATGCAACATCGGTGTCGGGGTCTGCGTCGGTGTTTAATAAGGTGTCTGCGCGGGATGATCAGTACCGAGACCCATGTAGTCGGTGTCGAAATCAGCTAAACGATTAGCCGACCCCATATTTGATCGACCCATGCTACTGGAACCTCGACCTCTCGACATTTGATAAGATTATTAGATAATAATAATACGAGCATTTTAGAAAATACCAATATATATTATATACCAAACATATTAATAAATCCAAATTAAAAAAAATAGTTATAAAAAAGTGTGTTTTACAATAAGAATAAATTACATATATTTCAACCAAATTAATCAATTTCACTACTATTAAAGATATCACCAAACTCATTTTCATCCGTATCTTGATATGTATCTTAATCGGTAAGTAACTCTTCTTCTGTATCATCATTTGTCTTGTTACCAAGTTCATCCACGTAATTATCATTGAGGTCGTGCAACTGAAAATCAACATCGTCGAGTTGAATCGGACTGCGTTTATCTATAGCTTCCTCTTGAAATAATTCTTCTGGTAGAGGCTCGATAACCTCAACATTTGATCTCGCCTTAATTTTACACGTTGCCCACCAGTCCAGTTTGTCTCGTCTCAAACTTGGGTATGCACAATAGTATACTTGTGCAGCTTATGATTGATATCGACAATCTTATAATTTGGATGGACTTTTGTGCCTGCAGTTGTTGGATCAAACCATTCTCAATTGAACAATAGTGTGTTTTTCTCCGTTCGGCAGGTGTATTCAAGCTGCATAATTTCTATGAGATGGCCGTAATAATCATATTCGGTTGCCCCATAAGTTGACCCTTTAATACATATCCAATGCTCGATGTTGCTTTGTTAGATCCATGCTCCAATGTGTGAAATCTATAACCATTTATCTTACATCCGGTATACGTTTTCATACATCTTGATGGACCCTCATCTAGAATCCTAATGTTCACGTCGATCACATTGTTCGAACGATCTCTAGCCTATGACATTGACAAATTATTTTTAATTTTGGAAATATATTATATAAATAGATACCATAATTATATGATATGCATCTCGGTATCGAACGTCTTACGAAATATTTGAACCAATTGGCAAATTCATTTTCCAATTTTTCGTTGATCCTATCATCAGTAATGTTTGGTTGGAGACGTTGAATGCTCTTCGTGTAAATACTACATATAATGTTACACAATTGAGAAAAAAAGTATTAGTACATTTATATATATATATGTATAAATTGACATTATAAATTGGAATGAATATTCATACCTAACATATTATTTGACCTCCACACAATTTAGCAACACGTATATCCTTGCAGCGTTGTATTCTGTTTCGCTTAGAAATCATTTTCCCTTTGTACCAAACGTCTCTCCACATTTCTTAAACACCAAGGGAGTTTCGTCACCGTCATCCACACAATTCTGACCGTCGTTATTTCTAGGCAAATTTGTTCTTTTAGTTGAAACGTGATCTTCAAAATAGTACGAACTAAAATTTGATGCCTCGTCGACCAGATATGCGTTTGCTATCGACCCTTCAACACTCGCCTTATTTTTCATGTTGTTCTTTAGTTTGCGAAGATACCTCTCGAACGGGTACATCCATCTATACTGTACTGGGCCAGCAATTCTCGCTTCATACTCAAGATGAACGGGCAGATGCTCCATCGAGTCAAAAGAACTTGGAGGGAAGATCAGTTCCAGTTGACACAATATTAACAGAATGTCACGTTCAAGTCGACTCATATCTTCGGTGCGAACGCCTATTGATGTGATATCCTTGAAAAACAAACTCAATTCGTTTAGAGTCTTCCACACGTTCGGAGGAAGCAGTTCACGAAAGGCTATTGGTATCAACCTCTGCATGAATACATGACAATCATGACTCTTCATCCCGATCAAACGAGATTCCTTCTTGTCGACGCAACGCCCCAAATTTGATGCGTACCCATTTGGAAATCGAAGAGATTTGACCCAATCGCAAACAGCATCTTTCGACGGCTTATCAAGTGTGTCACAGGCTTTAGGACACTTTCTTGACCCATCTGGCGCCAACTCTGAGCGATTACAATACTCATTCAACTCTTCCCTATATTTATGCGTGTCCTTGGTCTTCCCTTTGACATTCATCACCGTATTGAAAACATTTTCAAACATATTTTTTTCGATGTGCATAACATCTAAATTGTGACGAATTAGATTTGTCCTCCAATATGAAAGATCCCAGAAAATGCTTCGTTTTCTCCAACCAGACGTTCGGGATATTTGCGCGTTAACGAGTGCTGCATTCAGTTCAGTGACTTTCAGAAGCCCCAATCTTTCTATTTCTGCCAAAACTTCTATCCCTGAGCGCACTTCCGGCGGTGGAGTCTCGACAGATCTTTTTTTTCGAAATCGACGTTTATTGATTAGAGTAGATTTGTCCTTATTTTTATTAGCTTTTTAGTTCATTTTTATATTTTTTTTTTTTGGTATAAGTTGGATGTTTTGAGCATAATTCCGTAATTTTATAGTTCCAGCTTGTTTTACCGCATTTTGATCTAAATTGATGCAATTAGGTGATGTTTCGTTGTTTTTCACCTTACAGCTAAGTAACCGGAAGAGTTTAGCGCGTAAAAGACGAAGTTCGATGTTCAAGAGTAGAATAAATAAGCTTTCCGGTGAAATGAGTAGCAAACGATCGAGAAAAGAAGACCGAAGCTCAGTCGCGTTGACTGACGCGACCGTCGACGTCCGTCGACGCGTGCCGCACCAGCGAGCCATGTCCCGCATCGGTCGACGCAAGGACGACGCTTTTCCGACGTGACGTTCTGAGGCTTCGATGTCGAAGCATCAAGGGCCGACGCAACGTCGACGCTAAGTTCTGAAGCGTCGACGTCGACACACCAAGGACGACGTAACATCGACGCTAGCTGCTGAAGCGTCGATGTCGACGCACCGCCGAGCCGACGTGCACACCTGCCGACCAAGCCTGCCGACACCCGCCGAGCACCTGCTCGCGTCAGTCGACGCTCCGTCGACGCACTGTCGACGCGACGGCCCAGAATTCGGAAATTAGGGCTTCTTATGCGCCAAGTCATGCAAAATCTATATAAACCCTCTATATTTCGGATTTTAAGGAGAACACACGACCTCTTAGGGTACTTTAGCTTATAATAACAATAATCTCACATCTCATAACGAGATTTGAAGACGAAGATCAAGGATCGAAGAACAACGCGTCCAAAACGTCGAATTCGAGTTCGGGATTCATTCTTCGCCCAAGATCAACGTTCAACCTCCGGAATAGCTGGAGCTTTTTACTGCTTTCATTAGTTCCAATAAGTTTTCTAAACTCTTAGTTAATTTAGTAGTTAAATTCTAGTTTAATTGTTAGTTTAATTCTTAGTTAATCTCTTAGTTAATTCTAGTTTAATTAGTTTAATCGTTTTATGCTTGTTATTGGATATTGGTTAATTTAGTTGATTTATGCGATTGATTTATGCTTAGTTATTCGTTAATTTTAGATTCTTATGATTCATTGATTAGTGGTAATTTATTATATTCATGCTTTTAGATTCGTTGCTATTAGTTCTTAGTTCTTGAGTTCAAGTAGTTTAATTATCGCTCGTAGTTGATAATTTAGTTAGAATAATTAGTTTAAATAGATTTAGTTTAATTATTGCTTTAGTTATAATGATCGAATCAATCTATTCAAACCCCCAAATGTATATGTACGTTATTCGTAATTGAGAAAAACATTCGAAAGACCGAACAGTTGTTTCCTCGAAAGATACGACTCGAGTCAAACTCATCACCCTACAGTTACCTCGTACACTTGCGAGCAAACTGACGTGTTTTAAATTAATTTATTAAAAAGGGGTGCACAAAAGTTTGAGTCATTTATCTTTTCGAAAACGGTGATCATGCTCAAGGAATTTTCAATGATTGTCGAACCACGATTGCTTCCTACTGCACTCAAGAGTGAAGGCGTCTGACCGTTCCATACAGTAAGGACAAGCTTTTTGACCGGCCGTACTCAATCCGGACAAAATAGAATTCGAGGGAGCCCCTACCGTCCACAACTGATTTATTTCGGCGATTAGAGGTTGCAAAAATACATCAAGTTTGTCTTTTGGATTCTTTGGCCCTGGTACAAGAACGCTCAGGAACATGAACTGTTCTTTCATGCATATCCAAGGAGGCAAGTTGTAGGGTGTGACTATGATGGGTCACGATGAGTATTGTACTCCAAAACTTCCAAATGGTTGAAAACCATCTGTACAAAGACCCAATCTCACGTTTCGACTTTCAGACGGAAAGCTTGGATTAGTCTCGTTGAAATGTTTCCAAACTTTTGAGTCGGATGGGTGGCGCATAACATTGTCTTCAACAACGTGTTCAGCATGCCATCTCATATCTTTCGTTGTGGCATTAGATGCGTACAACCTCTGCAGACGAGGTGTTAATGGAAAACAGTACATCTTCTTGTACGCGAAATGAGCCTTCTGTCTTTTTCCGTGAGGAACAGGTTTAAACCGAGGTTCATTGCATAATTTGCAGCTTGTCAAATTAGAATCGTCTCTCCAGTACATCAACAATTATTCTTGTAGCAGTCTATCTTCTCGACCGGTAAGCCCATATCCCTTAACAACTTCTTACTGTTGTAGAAGTTATCGGGTACGAGATTGTCTTTYDGTACAATCTCCTTGATTAATTCACTCAATTGATCATAACACTTTTGAGACATGTGATTCTCTGATTTCAAATTCATGATACGGGAAACTAATGACAATTGAGTATGTGCTTCGCACCCCGGATACAATGGCTGATTTCCAACTTTCAACATGTCATAAAATTTTTGAGCCTCGGCATTCGGAGACTCTTCTATATCTTCAGAAGGGATGTAAGAGGGTCCTCCAGCATGAAAATCGTGATGGCGTCCAGAGGTGGCGGGCCGGGTTTCTCCGTGGTAAATCCATCTATAGTAATTCGGCACGACCCCGTGTTTCACCAGGTGGTACTTAATCTCATCGACGTCCAGGTAGATTCTATGTTCGAGCCGTTTCATCGCTTTCGCTTATACATGTTTATTTATTGAATAAAGCTTGTTTATTATGGATGTTTGTTCCATTGATATCCTTCATAACAGTTGCAACCACAATAAGTAATGTAGGTTTGTAACCCATGCTACAAGAACCGCCAAGAACTCTACTTTTTCGGCGTTCTCTCCAATTCTTGGCCTGCAAAGCTAAGGTTAAAAGAGTTTCCCATAAGGGTGAGCAAAAAACCGAAAAATCGAAATAACCGACCGAACCGAAAATTCGATTCGGTTTGAGAATTCAAAAAAAAAAAAGGGTTAGTTCGGTTCGGGTTTACAAATAAATTTCGGTTCGCTTCGATTTTAACCGAAATATAATTAAAAATTAAAAATTTACATAATTTTTATATTATTTATTATTATTTTTTATCAGTTTGGTTCGGTTAATTCGGTTTTAAATATTTTCGGTTTAGTTTGGTTTGCAATTTTATAAATATTTCGGTTTTTTCGGTTCGATTTTTTTTGTTTTAAACCAAATTTCGGTTCGGTTCGGTTTGAAAATTTATGCAAAATTCGGTATCGGTTATTTTTGTTCGGTTCGGTTTTCGGCCGAACCGACCGAATGCTCACCCCTAGTTCCCGATGGTCCACAAGAGTACTATATACTTTCTGTTGTGTTATGATCTTCTCTCTTAGCCAGCATCATAATGTTAACTTTTCCTATTATCGAAATTTCATCAAGACCAATAATTTCAGTTCAGATATTCCTGAAACATAACTAAGCACAATATGCACTTAATTTATGATGCATTGTACATAATGGTTTGAAACCAGGATAACTCACAAAAAAAGAAAGAAAGAAAGAAAGAAAGAAAGAAAGAAAGAAAGAAAGAAGAAGAAGAAGAAGAAGAAGGAAAACTCACCATAAATTAATTTAAACATCCAGAAATATGAATTCAATGATGATTTTGCTGCCAATATCATGCAAATAATGTGTATATAAATTGATGTTTTTGTGTTTGGATCGGTTACACAATAAATGCTCTTGTAGTCTGTACTTTATGCTGGAAAAATATAACTAGACTAGAGAACTCTGCTGGCAGAGAGATGTATCCACTGCAATTTGAGCTCCATTTCGCCACACTCAACATTCTTAAGCCTCACAAACATAAATTGAGTTACTTTGCCATTTTCCCAGATAATACAGCTTTCTTCGCACAAGCAGTTTTCCCTGCTCGGTCTCACCTTACTGATAACTGTTCCACTTGGAACATTCTCTAAATTCAATTTCACAGCCTCCATAAATTCTTTTATCTCGATTTCGGCGTCGCCCATTTTGTCGTCCGGAGTGAACGTGTCATGATCGTAGACTTGCTGTGACAAAATCAACACACATGTAACGTTATTATGATCTGGTGAGATAAACCAGATTTCTAATCTACTTGACCAGCGGAATGAATAACACAGTTCTTGAGATAAACATGAGTTATCGATTGTTTTGATATATGCACATGTGTCACTCATCTGGGAGATTGAACAAGAAGTAGAATAGAAATACAAATACTATTGATTCGGACATGATCTACACGAAATAAGAAGACGGCCGGGAAGAGAAGAAGGTGACTTCGAAAACAGAAGCTTACCCGACGATTTTTATATGTTTTTTTTTAACCTAAGATTGAGTACCCGGGGCATTTTGTTTCTCAATTGGCACTGATTTTTCATGTTCATCCTTGATGGTGTTTGTTAGCATAATTTTATAAGTCTTTGGAATAAATCTACCCACAAAGTTGCAACTGTGCCCCTATTTATTTGAGATGTTTGTTTTAGTATAATTATTTTGTTATATCTTTATAAATAAAGGAATTTTGAGCTTTACTTATTGTCTAACTTGTTTTTATACTTCAATTTATTCTCAGGTTCATGTTGTCCAAAAGGCCACGAGTTGGTAAGTATATCATCCATCTTGTAAATATTATTATGATTAATATTTTTTACTCTTGGTAATTCTTTTTTTCAATTGTTTATACCTCATATAAAACAGAACTTTTACATGAATAAAAGCTGTCAATGCCTCTTTACTTGTTTTTCAATTGTCTGTTGTCTAATATTTCATCACTAGTAATGGAGCCAGAAGTTGGTTAGCACAACTACCAAATCCTGCCTATAAAATTGTTCAATTTTATAATCATACTTTTAATTGATGTAATGTGATTTATGGGTTGAGTTCAAACACTTGGTAATGCATATTTAGGTTCATAATGATTATAACTAGATTATAATAATGAGAATTTCTACGGTGCATTGATGTCGTGAAGGCACCATTCTTCACTTAATGGGGTTTAATAGGGACCATTAGATCAATTTTAAACTTTTTATATTAAAAGATCTATGATTATAAATGCAGGGAGTGGGGGAATGGTGCCTTAAATATAATGTAAATTTTTCATATAATAATATTCACATAATATATTTATTTCTTAAATTATTTTATAAAGGATAAAGCACGAAATAATATCCAAGCTCGTGGACAAAGAAAATCTAAAACTAGAAATGGTTCAGAGAAAACGGTATGCAATGCAGGGGTCTCTTTTATTTACTGCTGTAATGTAATGAAGTTTAATGTTCTTGAATTGTTATTAGTTAATGAATAGCCTAAAGTGAGAAATTTTCGAGCAGTGTGCTCTATTTGATGATTTTTTGTTTTTGATTCTTGACAAATCATTCTCTTGTTTTGGTCATCATACACACTTGTATGATTTATTATTATGTTTCTAAAGTATAATTTTTATTTACCTATACCGCTTGTGATGTCAGACCATTCTTCAAGAGTGTCCGACCATATTGATGATTTTGATGGTGCATAAGTCAGATATATATTATTTGAGTTTTTAGTACCTTAGTTCTTCTTGTGACTTGTGTTCCGTTGGTGTCTACTTCTCGTGTAAATATTTGTGCGACTTTTATTGAGTTATTTTTCAGCTTTATTTGGGATTTATTAGGATGCTTGTAATTTAAATGTTAACATCATTTGTTACGGTGTCAATTGCCAAATACTAAATAGAAAAAAATATTTTTGTCAAATACTTTAATTAATTATGCAAAATATCAAATAGACCATAAATATACAATTACAAGGCTACCCCTATTACAAATAATATAATAATAATATCAATAAACAAAACACCACCACCACTACTTCATTCCACCTCCCGACGGCCATCCCGCCGCCGACGTTACCACTGTCCGGCCGCCGACGAAAAATTTTTCGGCGAATTTTTTTTTTGTGTGTGTGTATTTTTTTTTGCCCAACAAACATAAAGTAAGAAATTTTCTTACTTTTCCATACATAAAGTATGAAATTATCACTACAAAGTAAACTTTTTATTTTTTTTGGAATATAAATTAAGAATGTCTTTATTTTAGGAAATAAAGTAAGAAATTTCAATATAAAATAAGAGTTTTTCTTACTTTTTCGAATATAAAATAACAAATTTTCTTACAAAATAAGAAATTGTATTACCTTTTCGAACATAAAGTTCGAAATTTCGCTATAAAATAATATATGGTTGTATTAAATAAGAAACACATAATATTAATTTGCTATTAAGCAAGATTTTTTTTCTTTTTTTTTTTCGAAAAAAAAAGTGAGTAATAAGTAAGAAATACATAACAACATTTGCACATCAAAGTAAGAAACTTTTGCAATCAAATAAAATAGTTTTTGTCATCAAAGTATGAATTTTTGGACATTAAATAAAAAATTTATGTACATATAGTAAGAAATTTGGACATATAGGAAGAAATATTTCCGGTGACCGATTTATTTTTGTACATATAGTAAGAAATTCGGACATATAGTAAGAAATGTTTGCGGTGATCGAAATTATTTTTGGATATTAAGTAAGAAATATATGGACATATAGTAAGAAATTTAGACATATAGTAAGAAATTGTATGGGTTGGAAAAACAAAAACTGACTAAACTGATTTCATGGACATGTAGTAAGGTGGAAAAAAAAAACTCGCCGAAAATAAATTCCGAAAGCCAGAAAATATTTCAATGGCCGAAAAATATTTTTCAATAATCGGGAAAAAAAATCGGTGACCAGAAAAAATTTGACGGCCAGCAGTAACAGGTGAGGCGGTAGCCACCTGCTGCCCCAATTAATATTAGTAGTAGTAGTAGTAGTAGTAGTAGTATTTTAATAGTAAGAGTATTGTGGTATATTCATATCACTGTAGAACTAATCGGCAAATAGACCTCCACTTGGAGGATTATTTTACAATTTTCTCTTTTCTATAATTATATACTCATTCCAATATAGTTGACATACATGAGTAAATGTGTTCAAATTTATGGTTACTAAATCTAAGATATTAACATATTTTGTTTATGGTAATCGAAAATCTTAGAAAAATTTTCATCACGCGCATATAATTAAATAAAATCTAAAATATAATTACCCACGCATAATTCTTGAGTTCGCAACACATTATTTTTAATTACATAAAAAAATTTATCAGTGAATTACAAATTTATTATCAACACAATCTTATTCTTTACCTACACATAATTATTTATACGTGGAAATGTAGAATGAGCCACGTCATCATTATATTTGTGACTATACATATTACCTGAGTGAGACCGTTCCCATAAAATCAGATCACTTTTTATTATACTCAACTGACCCACCGACCTAACCTTAACTATAAAAGGGAAAAAAATTTGAAATTCGTTGGCACCGCTCGATGAGTTCTGCGGCGTGTTTCGGCTGCCAGAGGGCTGGACCGGGCCGATTCGGGTTATAAGTATCTGATGGACTTTAAATCGGGTTTGGGTTCGATTTTGGATTGAGAGTATTTAAAGTCTCACGACCAGTGGCGGTTGTTTCGGGGTCTTCTAGGTTGAACGACATTTGATTTTGTGCCTAACGTCATGATGACGGTGGAGATGGCCCTGGTGAAAACTTTTAGGGCCTGGATTTGGAGTGAGAAGATGTTTGGGCCTTAAAACGGGCTGAAGGTGATTGATATAGTTGATGAATTTCAGATTTCAGACTAAGAGGGTTCATGGAGTTCGATGATTATTTCTGTTTTGAGATACGACAGCTCAACGGCCTGATCCATGGACTTCGGGCTATAATGATGCTTGATACGGAGGTTCTGATTTTTGTCGATGTTTGTTGTATAGGTTAAATCTTAGGTATTTTAAATGAAAAACTGCAATATATTTTTTATATGAAGTTATTATGTTTACGGATAAAAGTATTATGAATTGTATTAAAAGTAACATAATTACATTTAAAAGTATCACAGATTTATTTAAAAATATTGTAAATTAATCTAATATTTCCATATTACTATATTACATATAATATTAAAAGTAACAAATTTAGTTAAAATATCAAAATCTGACTTTAAAGAATCATAATTTGACTTAAAAATATCACAAATTTATGTATATATATTGTATATTATGTTCATATATGAAGTATCAAAAATTACTATAGACATAACACAGTTTATTTAAAAGTATCACAAGTATTTCATATTGTATACTTAGAAGTACAACAGGGTGCAGTAAAAGTATCAGAAAACATGTGATACATTAACTATGTTTTGTGATACGTAATCAATTTTTTGTAATACTTTTAATTACATAAATATAAAAGTATGAAAGGCATAGATGTAACATAAAATTAAATTATATAAAAATATATGCTACGTTACCAATAACTTGTAATTTGTTAACAACCTAATTATGATACTTTAATTTAAAAAAACAAATCAATGTAAAAATAAGAATATAACATGTGTTACTTTTACTCGATTTTGTGATACTTTTAGTTGAGTTTCTGATACTCTTACTTGAGTCTTTGATACATTTAGTTTAACCTTTAGTTTAATATGTGATACTTTTAGCTAATTTTGTAATACTTAAAATTGAGCAGATTCTAACTTTTTTTTGGCGACTTTTTTTAATTTCAATTGACGATTATGTATAGTAGAACAAGAGTAGTTGAAAGGTAGTGATCGATCAAAATTTGGCCTGGTGAATCGCTAAATCGTAGGTCAAAATTGACGAATTGGTAATTTTGACCTCTGATCTACAGTGATCTATAGTGATTGGAGCATTAGATTATAAATCTAATTGCGAATCTGAAATTGGGAAGACGGGACGCTTCCAACGATAAAAAATTTGTAAAAATATATCGTCGTTGACCGACGGAGGTGGTGGACGGTGGCGGCCATGGCAAGAGTTCGGCGATGGGGGAGCACACTTGTGTGTGTGCTTGATGAGAGAGAAAAATACAAAATTAATATTTTTTTCTTTTTATTTATTTATTAAATAAATGGGTTAGGACGTATTACTATTGAGTTTGTTGATCTCACAAGAGAGCTACTAATTATTTATATATTTACCAACATATGTATTTTATAAGTAAAACCTAAAGAATTACCCACACATAAATAATTGTGTGAGTAAAAGCCTTTATGTACATAAATGTAGGGACACTTGTTGATATTTGCTTAATGAGTGGGACATTCTACGTACGCATGTAAGTATAGATAAAAATCAAAATTCTTGTAGTCATAAAATAAGGTCCTTAAAAACCTGATTCTATGTTCTACTTCTTATTCCATAAATAACTTGAGTCGCTGTGTTGAACATGGATTGTTGATTATACGACACCTACACATGTACATGTACCATTCATCTAACATGATGGAATATGAAGTGAAACAGAAAATAGAAATTAGAAATCCCAATCTCTTCTAAGATGACATTTGTACGAGTACTACTGAATCTAATAATTCTTTCATGGAGGTGATTAAATTTCAAGGAAGGATTGGGGATTTTATATATGTCCGCCCAAAGTAACTGTCTGAGAAAATAAATTTGGTAAAATTATATATTGTAACTTTCACCGAATATTCTAAATGTGACGGGTCGTTAGCTTTGATAACGAACGTCAAATTGTTCATTTACGTTTCGAGTAGATTATCGAGGCATATTTACTTTCACAAATAAATGTTCGGTTGAGTGAAAAGTCAATGACCAAGGTTGGACCATTTGAAGGTCAAGAAGGTAAAAAATTTCCTAAATAAAGAGGAAATTTCTGACATATGAATGTTATTCATTGTTTTATACAAATTGAATTATTAGAGGTGGTGAACCGCAAACTATTTAATTTTTTGATTTTATTTAGTTGGTGACCTCTTTTTGAAACTTGAAAATCTTTCTTATTGAGTAAAATGAGGAGATTTACTTGTATTATGAATCTCAATTCCAAATAACGAGATTGACTTGTATTAGAAATTTCAATTACTACAATTTCCTGTCTTAGTTAAGGGTTCTCTCGAGCCTATAAATATCAACCCCTACATAGTGTAAAAATACATACAAAAACATAAAATATGTTTTTAAGCACGCTCATGCATACACATCATATTCCTAACTGTCTTACGCATCATATAGCGTGTAATTAGGATTTTACTCAATTGTCTGACAGTTCTCGTCGTTGAGGGTGACCTGATTGAATGATTCTTTCGATATCGTTGTCATTGTATCTTGGGATGTTCGTTGTCAGGGATCAGTGAACACGCGTACGGACAATAAGAATTTTAAGCAAAGAGTTCGTTCGACTCGACACTTTTCGTTTCGTTATTTACGTATCGTTAAGTTATTTATTTGTTTATATATTTAATTTTGTTAGATCCGTTAGTTCAAATTATTCCTTGTTATTATCCTAATAACAACAGTAACATCGGTTAAAATTAGATCTAATGAGAGCGAACTCTTATTAAGTAAAGATTCTAAATTAAAAATATAAAATAAATTTATATAAGTAGAGCATTTCTAGAAGACCCGCCCTGGACCCATGTTTAATCTTGAATAGCTTATCTATGCTAAAAGTGGAAAATATAGAAGATGAAAAAACTTACCAACTTGATTGGAAGATTTGGATCGGCAACAGTAAGTGTAAGTTCTTCGTTCCAATGTGGATTGACGTTGTTTTTCACGACCCGGGTCTTTAATTTCTGGACAATCAAAATTGCACAAAATTAAATTAGTAATTCAAGCCTGTACAAGTTATACTCCATTAATGGAATTAGAATTTCTTAAAACTTAAAAACTATACAAATAATTCCAAGTTAAAGTTTTCACGATAGTATAATATGTTGACTCATAGGTCATTTGTAATTTTATTCCTCTAGTACTATTTTTAAAGTGGAGTTTAAATCTTGAGATTACGAATATCGAATATTGCATAACCTATATCTATACCATGTATCATCCTTTTTTCTTATTTGTCTCTGTTTTAGTCGCATCATTCTTCTTTACTCATTTTAAATTTGAATAAATAACATATAATAAATTTTCATCGTCTACTTTTCATATACTATTTAACATTTACAATTTAAGAAAATAAAAAATTCTCAATCCTACACAAATAAAAACTCTTGCTATTTATAAAATTTAATATTGGAAGATTTTCTTTACCACAATTTAAAATCTCAACCAATCTTAACCCAAACATGCCACAATGATTTAACACGGGTGGACCACGGTTGTCACGTGCCTTACACTTCTTAGAGTAACATTGTCATTTAATTAAATCTATGGTAACAAAATATGGGGAAGTAATAATCACCCTACAATACAGGAAATGACTATATAATCTCTCCTATTTCTATTTACATCTATTAATTTGCCTCACTATATTTCCTTTGAAATAATCTAATTGTTATATTTAAGTAAAAAATAATACAGTACAATACTTTTAATATAGTTCGTAATCTCGATAACGGGTAATCTCACATTTCCCAAAGATATGCCGCAAATCTACGGTAAATATATCTAAGCTAAATATCATTTAGGGAAAAGGTTTTTTCAGCAAAATAATCATATGAGAAATTCTACAAGCTTATAGCTATAGGCTTATACCCATTGTAGCCGCAAATTATATGGTACGCATGAGTGCACCTCGTTGCATTATGTGTATTTATATTTATATTTTATTTATTTAATATAGTTATGTATCTCTTTCATTTGCGTGATGTATTTATTAGTTTTAAGTGGTGAACCTGTCGACGAGATGCATCATGAGCATGGTACACTAGGTGCACCATATACAATTGTCTTTTGTCTTGTACCTGTATATCGACAGGTAACCCTATGTATAATAAGTATTCAATTAAAATTCAAATAATTAGAATAATTGCAATTATTAATTTATCCTTTGATAATGATTTGTCTAATTTAGATTATAAAATACCAAATCAGTATTTTTAATAACAAAATAATTAAGAAAATCATAAAAACAAGTATAAACACATAAAATAAATCCTTTTAAAAAACATAAATCAGTTAAGATTAATACTAAAATTATAATTACATTCTACTAATTGTATATCAAATCCAAAAAGGAAAATAAAAAAATTATAAAATGACATAAAATAAAACTAAATTAATCGTAAAATCATATAAATAAAATACTAAAACTATAATTAGATTCTATTAACTTATTAAATCAAAATTTCAATAAATAAGTTAAATTAACTATTAAATCAAAACATAAGATCCAAATAAGTATTAAATAAATCAAGAAAATGCAAAAACAACAGCAACAAAAAAAAAGGATCAAAACTCGAAAAACCAGTTAATTAAATATTAAAAATCTAAATAACTATTTCATAAGATTGATAAAAATATAATAAAATCAAAGAAATGAGGAAAAAAAGACGAAAAAACTAAAATCATTCAAAGAAATTGTTCCAAAAAAGAAAATTAAAATGGGAGATGTTCGAAATGATAGGTTTTCGAAGTAGGTGAATACAGGTTGTGAGAAGAGGCTGGTCTCATGGACAAAACATTAGCGTCCACCACTTTGTAAGACCATCTCAAGAACATGCTAATTGCAAGGCTAACAAATACACAAACAATAATTAAGAATTATTGCTAAATTAATTACGTATATGCTATCATTACAGTTAATAAAAATGTAGAGAGAAGAAATGTAACACGTCGTAGAATTGGTTGAAGTGCTACTTGACAGTAATTTGGTCCTTTCAAAGTATAAGTGGTTTACATGTTGGTCTAGTAAATATACAATGTAACAATATTGATTGCAATACTACCTAGTTTTTGTCTTGTAAGTTCCAAAAAAATTTTGTGCAATTTCGGTTCCTAATTGCTAGTCCAATTTTGAACATCTTTAGGACCAACGAGATTTTATATAACTTATAACTTCTGGGATCAAATCTTAATAAGACCAAGATTGCTAATTATAATACTTATGAAACCAAATATTTCAATCAGTTATGTTGAAACAACCAAACGTACTACATATAATAGTTACGGGCCCGATATGTTGCTCTCTTATGTATACTCGCTGAAATAAAAATGTAGTCAGACCTATCTTAGTTAGCCATCTGGACAACAAATAAGTCTCATTTGGGGAAAATATATTTTAATAATTAATAATAGTTGGTAGGTGATAACTAGTGATAAATAATTAAATTATTATTTTGTGAATTATCTAATTAAAATAAATGATTGAAAATTAATTTACGAATACAGAAATATATATATATATATATTGTATGTATTTATATACATGCATAAAAGGTAAAAAAAAATAAACAATGAATAAATAATTATATTAATAACTGAAAAATTTTTACGTATAAAACTAATATTTATGTACAATCGTAGAGTAATATATATTATTAGTTCATGAAGAAAATATTTTTAGAAATTTGATAAAAATAAGTTTTTATACAATTATCTATTATATAATTTAAAAAGATTATAATTTATAATTTTTTTTCAACAGGAACTTATTAGATGAATAATATACCAATAATTTATTAAATAATTTTACCAATCAGCTTAAATAAACTTAACAACATGACTATAAGCTACTATAATAAACTCACCAACCGTGCTTAGTCATTTCTAATTGGCCACTTCCTAACTCCCGTCTTCCAAACAAACCCCCCCATCGCCCACTTCCTAATCACCACCATTTATTTTAATAAATAAAGCATCTGTACACAGAATAGTTTGTATTTTTAAAGGGACTGTTTTAACTAGTATTAGTTGAAAATTTTCTAGTATTAAGAATGATATGTAAAATTTTATGAATAATAAAATTCTCGTTTTTTATAAAATTTAAGATATTATTTATTTTAGATGTCAAATTACATTTAAAATATGAATGACAATTTATTATTCTCTCTGTCTCATTCTATACGTTGCCTTTTAGAATTTTTCTTGTCTCGTTCTATTTATATTTACATTTTCAAAACGAAACTAATAATTCTTTTTACTTTTACAATAAAAATTAAATTTTATTTTACTAATTTTATTATTTCAGACTTTTGATTTTTCTAAATAAAATAATATTATCTTATTTGATAACTATAATTATATTATCTCTCTGTGTGATATGGTCAATACAACTAATAAAATGAGATACAACAATATTATATTTAGTATGCATTTTGGTGTAAAGAATTATTGATTAATTATTTAACTTTAGTGAAATTCAGAATACAAATATGTCATTTGGCCTGGCACGAACAGGCCAAATAGATCGAATATTTAAAAAAATAAATAAAAAATCAGAATGCTTTATTAAACACTCTCACCACCAGCCAACTTTGCTCGTAAGTCAACTAATCAAGATCAAAATGCAAAACCAAGAAACATGGGTATCATGTTGTCAAAAAAGAAAAGAAAAATAAACATGGGTATCATCGAACAGCTAAAAAGAAATTCTCGACATAAAAACAAACATTAATTTAAAGGAAATTTTGAAATAGCAATAAATCGAAAAAAAACAGATTAAAAAAAAATCAGAAAAGGTAAGAACCTGCTTGCCCATCCGAACAATCACGTAGGGGTCGCTGCTTCGTGCATCTCTTACAGCAAGCTTTATCCCTCTCACCACTGTAATTTTCAGCAAACCGGATACGTTTTCCATTGCTATATATAATTCTCAAAATCCGTTGAATATTTTGATCAGCCTACTGGTGTCTGTGTGTGTGTGAGAAAGAGAGAGTTGAAATTCTTGGTATGGAAAAATGAATTGGTGGTGGGGTTTTATATTGGCAAAATGTTATTTATTCACTGGAAAATCATATTCAGCATTTAACAGGCTGTTTAACAATTCGAGGCGTACTGGAATTACCGTGATCACGCGCTTATTTTGGACAATATTCACTTATTTTCCTTGGGCGATAGCAGGGTCTAGAAACGCGGGGTAAGAGTTGACTTCTATGCGAATTGGGGATGATGTGCCAAATAAATAGATGGTTATGAATTGAATAGATGATACAATCCAAAAGTGAATCTCTAATGGGTCTTTTTATAATTTTATTAATGCTAATTACTTGATATTTATCTTATTTAGATTAAATAATAATATAATTAACCTACTCATAAATAGAATTACACGATATAATTTTGGAGAAGAAAAAAAAATTGCTGAGTCATACTGTCTCACAGAGCCTCTACATGTAGAAAGAGCACCCGACATATTCTATTTTTTTTAATGTCACGCCAACTTAATATGATACCTCACATTGTGCATTGGAGAAGTATTTTTATTAGACATTATCTATTTGCTGATATGTCATATTTTTTTTTCAATTCATACCATGTATTGAAGATGCTCTTATATTGAACTAATACTTGTTTGTGTGATTTATATCGCGTTCGTGTTATTTTTCTATTTACTAATTCGTAAATCCATGTAATATGGTGGCATTGATAATAGATGAATAAAAGCATAAAATTTATTTTAAAAAGTGATTATTAACATAAAGAAAGAAAAACACTTGTAATTATTTTATTATTATGAAAAGTTGATTGTATTACATAAAATTAAAATGGCTAAGACGGCTATGATCTATAAAATTGGTGGTTTTTCATATTAAAAAAATCGTACACTAAAAAAAGTTTTAAAATATACGTTCTAAATAATCGAAAACTGCAACGCCATAAAACTAAACGAATATAATATACAATACCTCTTACTCGAGCTAGGTTTAAAAGAAAAGAGTGAGTCTTTAGTTCAAGACGTTACTTAAAACTTATGTATTTCAAAAGTTATTACGACGCCTTGAAAAGAAGAAACTAACTAGGGTGCTTCTATGGTCAGGCAGTGTTGTACATGACTGATCGTAGTTAGGCCCTTGTAATTATTAGATTTTGATAAAATTTAATGAATAACAATCGATCTTTTGTACAGATGTACAACCATAAAAATCAGTCGTACAAGGGTTTGTAAAGGGTTGTACACCTATTTTGTTTTAATATATAATATTTTAAATATAAAATTATAAATATAACCCTAATTAAATAATTCAAAAATAAACTTAGAAATACTTTTGTATGAATCACATTTGTTATCTAATTCATAATATAACATCAAAAAAATCAACTTTTATGAATTTGCCTCAAAAAACCCAGAACCAATACAACAAATACATATTAAAAACACAACTCAAACACAATTAATCTCATCCTCTGTTCTTCCCCAATCAACAAAGTTTAGAACCCTAATTTTTTCCCATCATAAGCAGTCAAATAACGAAATTAGAAATATAGAATTCGAATTATTTGTTTACAAGGTCGAGGTTTAAAGTACAAGAAAGGCGAGATTATTCATCCATAATGCACTCAAGTAAGTTTATGAAAATTCTTGTTAATATGGATTTCATTATTGCCAACACTTTATTACAACATTTTTATTTTACTATGGTGATTTAGCCAAGTACAAGTTTTTTCACAGGCAAATTGGTTCCAACATGAACGAAAAGTAATGTTTCATTTTTTATATTTCTTTTGGTCAGTCGTGTTTTCTTATCCTGTAGCCATCTCGAATATGTTTGAGTGGTTGTGGTAGTAAATTTATTAGAAACATATAAAAATTTATTTTTTGTTCATTCATTTTTTATTTGATTTTTGATGAGTCATGTTCTGAACGAATTTACGATCTTAATTGTCGTTGATGAATATTATGACAGTGAATTTATTAGAATACTATGAAAATGTATTTTCTGATTACATTAAAATTTTATCCGTTCACTACAAAAAAAATCAAAATTTCCGAGGGATTTTTCCCTCAGAATTAAGCAAAAATCCCTCGGTTTTGGTTAAACCGAGGGAAATTCCGAGGGAAAAATTCCCTCGAAAAAACCTTCCTCGGAAATCGGTTCCGAGGGAAATAAATCCCTCGGAATTACAAAACCGAGGGAATTCCGAGGGATTGTTTCCCTCGGAACCATTACCGGACAATCCCTCGGAAATTCGAGGGAACATTTCCCTCGAATTTTTTCAATTTCCGAGGGAATAAAATCCCTCGGATTTTCGAGGGATTTCCATTCCCTCGGAAATTCGAGGGATTTTATTCCCTCGAAAATTGAAAAAATCTGAGGGAAAATATTTCCCTCGGATTTCCGAGGGAGTCCCATTCCCTCGGATTTTTCAAAATTTCGAGGGAACGTTCCCTCGATATTTTTAATTTTTTAATTTTTTTTATTAATTTTTAATTTTTTGTTTTAATTTTAATTCTTGTTTAATTATTAAAATTCCCAAAATTTTGAAAAAAGCAATTAAAGAAAAGTCAAAGAAATAAATTAATTATAATAAAAAAAATATTTAAAAATTTATGAATTACATGCGTTCGATCGAAACAGTAACAAAGTTTATTACATAAATAAAAGTGTTCTATGGATGGGGACGGGGAAACTGCTGCTGCTGCTGATAGGGAGCGGGGAACTGCTGCTGGAAACGAGAGTACATCTCAGCCATCTGGGTGTTCGTCCGCGCCTGAAATTCCTCCTGCTGCCGGCGCTCCTCCGCACGCTATCGCCTTTCCTCGGCTGCCTGCTGCTGCAACGCCTCAAGCTGCACCCTCTGAGCCTCGACCTGCGCCTCGAGCTCTCTGATCTGTCGTCTATCAGCCTGGGATGAGGAGGAGGTGGAAGAGTCGCCCTTCAGTAAACCCTTCGCAACAGCCACTATCTT
>BMAC01000245.1:605478-633064 GCA_014905375.1 Phtheirospermum japonicum
AAACAAAAAACGAATATATTTATTTTATTTTATTTTAATTTTCTACTTTTTTTTATTTTCTCTCTTTTTTTATTTTTTTTTCTCGTTTTTTTCTTACAAATTGGGTTGCCTCCCAATAAGTGCTACTTTAACGTTTATAGCTCAACGGTTTATACAATTAACGCTATCCGGGATCCAATAAGAGGTGGCGATCATGCCACACCTTGGTATTCTCGAGTAGACACACCGAGTGACAAAAATCACCAAGGCGGGCATGTTGGGCAAGCCGGAAGGTCGAACTATCAAGAACGCGGGCTTGCTTCGGTGGTCGGAAAAGGGAGTAGTCAACCACCCAAATGTGATCGTCCTAAAATGGGTCGACGTACTCCTTCGTCTCCCCGACCGTCATCTCTTCTCCCTACCCCACTACCTTTTCCACAACCTCTTGATCAAGTATACAAACGGCATCGGGTGTTGGTAGAAGAGGCTCGATCAACTCCACATCCTCCAAAACCGGCACAACTTCATCATCCTCGCCAAAAGAAAGTAAGCTCGACAATCCAAGTGCCGTTGGAGACCCCAAAAATGACTCCCCCTCAATTTCCACTACAATGTCTTCAAGAAGCACGAGAGGGGTAACGCCAACCTCCGACCCTTTCTCCTCACCTTCTAACTCCACCTCCTTGCACCCCTCTTTCACAAGACCGTCAAAGCTCGAATTGCCATAAACCAAAGTGGGATCCACCACATCAAAGATGGGCATCTCGTCAACACAAGGTTGTTTAAGCTCGTCCACTTCGTTGGCAATTTGCTCTATTTGAGTCTCCATACGAGCAAGGCGTTTCACGAGCTCGGCTAAGAGAGACTCTAAGTCCGGGATTTGGGGCATAGACGAATCTTGAGAGAAAGTGGTGTAAGGATCATCGCTCGAAGTATACTAGCTCGAGGTGGGTAGATTGTAAAGATCGTAGCTCAAAGAATAGGAATCATGAATTGGTGGAGCATACAAGTCAAAGCTCGGGTAAGAAAAAGACGGGGCGAGTTGAGCATATGGATCGTCAAAACCCGGGTCATAAGAATCATGAGTCGATGCATACGGTTCCATGCTCGGGTTGTGGGGATACGAAATCGGTGTAGAATAAGAAGGGCTTGGGTCGGGATAATCAAAGTTTTGGGCCCATTCTCGACCGATCGAAGCATACGAGTCATCATAACTCGAGGGGACCCGATAGCTTGGAGGAGTGGTGTACGGATTTGGATACTCGGGAGTTTGGATGTAAGGGTTTGGATAATTAGGAGTTTGGATATAAGGGTCGTCGTATGACAAACTAGCTAGGTAGTTTGTCATCCTCGGCCGGATCAATCAAGCGGCGGAGGCATCCTTTGATCGTCGTGAGTGTAGGCGGGCGGCATCGGCTCCCCGAATGAGTACCTTGCAAACACAACACTCAACAAAGGATTACGAGCATCGAAAGTAAAATAACAATTTAAACTAACTAACTAAGATAACAAGAGAAATAATTAAAAACACCTTTTGCCTTAATCTGTCCCCGGCAACGGCGCCAAAATTTGATCGAAGAATTCTTAGCACTCTAAGAAATCTTCTACGCAATAGTACGGAGTTGATTGTAGAGCGGTAAGCTTTCCCGAGTCGTGTCTCTCGAGGATAGATATAATAGACGGTCGGTGTTTTTAGTCTCTCTCTTGTTAATCTAAATTAAACTAATCTAATCTAAGAAAGCATTAATCATTGAGTGGATTTTGATGTTTATGCTAAAGCTTGAATTTAAAAGGAGATTTTAATTAAAAGTGATTTAAATGAAAATGAAGAAAATGAGGGTTTAGGGTGTTCGGTTTGTCTCCACGATCAATCGGTTTTTACCGAGCACTTAATCCATAATTCGGGGTTGTAAATCCCAAATGTCGATCAAGTGTTGGGGTTGTCAATCCCAATTCTCGACAAGCTCCGATTAATGGTTGTAAACGAACCTAAACCCCAAACCAATAATTACTAAACTAATTGCATCAAATAAATCTTACAATTAAAAGAGAATTCATGGAGGGAAAATCAAAGCATTTGAAATTGAAATTGGTCAAAAGGCATTAAATGTAAAAAAGGTCAAATTTCTCAAAGAAGAAAGACCCATTTGGCTTTCAAGAATCCAATGTTTGTTTGGACAAATTGGGCAAAAAGTTTCAAGAGGTCTTTAATGGAGTTTTAACAAGCTAGAGGAAATTTAAAAAGCTAGAACATAAAATTGAGAAGTTGGAATGCAATAGGAAATAACATGAACTACAAATTTAACAAACTACATCAAAGCAATTGCAACAAAACAAACACAACACAACAACATGAAAGAGAAAGATTACTACCAAATCGCATTCCAAATCAAAGATCCAAATCTTCAAAGAACAAGCTCCACAAATGAAGGAGGTGTCACTCACTCCAACAATTGCTTAAAAACAACTAACTAACTACTAACTAGAAACTAACTAACTAAGCTAAACTAGATTAACTACTAAGCTACCTAAAACTACATTAAACTAAGGATTATGAGCTAGGGTTTTGAAAAGCAAGAGTAAAGGCTTGGAGGAAATGGAGCAAGCCCCAAATTCCACCAAGGAAGGGTTGTTGGATAAGGTTGGAGAGCTAGTCTTATTTAAACAAAAATGTAGGGGCAAAAAAGTCAAAATGGACCAAAATCACGAGCTGGACTGTGTCTCAGTCGATCGACTGAGGGTCAGTCTATCAACTGCTTCGCCCAAAATTTCCAATATCACTGGACTCCAGTCGATTTGGGGAGGTCCAGTCGATCGACTGGCTTGGCTGCTCCGGCTCGGTTTTCTCATTTCGCTCTAAACGTTCGCCGGTTGTCGCTCCTCATTCACGTTGTGTTTTCTTGCTTTGCCCATTCCAATCTGAGTCAAGTGGGATGCCTCCAAATGTGCGCGGGACCCCATTCTACGGAAAAGAATACGAAAAAGGGTAAAAATGTACGAAAAACTACTAAAAACCGCACAAAAGCTATAAAAATCTAAAACTAACAAAATAGGCCAGAACGACTTCTAAAACCCGTAAATACAAGCAAAACACACGCGAATGCGGCATAAAACGGTAACAAAAGGTGTACAAAAAAGTACAAATCAACGAACTAAAGATTGGAACTTGAAATTTGCGACTCTTGAATCTTCGATCTTGATATTCTATGTTGATATGGGATGTGAAGTGATGGGCCAGTAGTGTGTTAGATCTGGTATGGGTAGACCTGATCTAGCAAGAATTTCCAGACAAGGGCGGTTAGACAAGATAGACTCATGATGCTTGTCAAGTTTCTCCCTTTGGTAAGACCTGACCTCCTTCCCAAGGAAAGATCACGCGAAATTGACTTCTAGAGTAGACCTGGGCGAGTCGCTAGAAGATAAGGGCAGGATGGATCAGGACCTGACCTGTCAATGTGCTGGATGAGCACGCATAGAGGTGAGACCTGACCTCTGCCCTGAGGAGGGTGATGCTGGGATGATTTTTGGAGGAAACTCTTCGAAGTCATTAGAAGATTAATTTGGGACTTTAAAACTGACTTGAGTTAGCCAAAAAGGAACACGGTCAGTATTGGCCTTAGGGAAAGAGCTGATCAGGCTCTCTTAAAGACAGAGCTGGCCAAGATGATCTTCCTGACCTAGCAGAGATGACCTATAAGGTTGCCTTCTGAAAAACAGTGCTGAAGTGAATTTGACATAAGGGCTGTTGATAGAAAAGAAGAAACAGGGTCAGGACAGACCTGACCCTCTGATCTCCGCGGAGGAAACAAGTGGGACCACTTGTCAGTAATGGTTACCTAACGGCCCATGATTCGTGGCATGTGCCCCTGAGATCCCAGCTTCCCCACCAGGAAAAACTATATATATCTCAGCCTCAAAGGCTGAGAGAGGTATGTCATTCTACTGAGCATTCATTCTTCTTTTCCTAGAAAACACCTCAAACGCTTACTGACTTAAGCATCGGAGAGGTTTCCACTGGAAAACCACCGGTGGTCCTTTCTAACTTGTGTTTGTGGTGCAGGTCTGGAAAGTGCTCGAGTTTTTTAAGCGTCGTTCTGGACGTTGGCCATCTTTTTGGGCTGAAACATGAAGGTGTGTTGTTTTTGAATCTAATGACCAAAAGTAGGGTTATAGTGGTGTTATGTGTGTTTTTGGACGGATTAAGAGAGGGGTTTATATAGTTTTCCCTTGTCTTGGAGCACAAGTTAGGGTAAAAATGTATTTCTGGGCAGGTAACGGTAAGACCTAGCGGTAGGAGTTACCGCTGACTATACCGTTAACCCTCTCTGAGTAGTCTCTGTCCACCCGTAGCAGTGTTGGTAGCGGTAAGAAAGTAATCGTTAAGTTCACCGCTAACCTCTCTGTCACTTCGTAACGGTGTATCTAACAGAGAATAATCACCTATTTGCATCAATTTAGATCATAATATGGTAAAATAAGTTGGAAGTACAAATATATGAAATTAAGCTTAAACCCAACTTATACAAAAAGTAATAAGAAAAACAAACAAAAATACTAATGAGAACAAGGACAAATATGTGCTAATCAACGGTCTTCTCCAAGATATATTTGATTTCTCGATTTGAAGTCTCGGACTGCCCATTCGTCTGCGGATGATATGATGTAGAAAGCCTATGGACGACACCATATTTGCAAAGTAGCGCTTCCACCGTCTTGTTACAAAAATGGGTTCCACGATCGCTTATCATTTCCCGAGGGATTCTAAATCTCGAGAATATTTAAGATTTAATAAAACGTACAACCACCTTCGAGTCATTAGCTTGAGTGACCTTTGCTTCCACCCATTTTGAGACGTAATCTACCGCAAGCAATATGTAGAGATTCTTGAAAGAGAGTGGAAAGGGCCCCATGAAATCAATACCCCACACGTCGAAAATTCCCAAATCATTATAGGACTCTGGGGCATTTGGCTTTTTCTCGAAATACTTCCTGTTCTTTGTCAATTATCACATGACTTACAAAAATTATGCGCATCTCAAAATAAAGACGACTAGTAGAAACCACTGTCAAGCACTTTATTGGGTTGTTCTCTTGGATCCAAAGTGTCCCCTCCAAGCATGATCATGGTAAAAAGATAGAATAGAGTGGAACTCGGAATTGGGAATGCATCTTTGAATCACTTGATCAGCGCAGTGTTTCCAAAGAAATGGATCATCCCACACATAATATTTAACATAACTCCTTAGTTTATCCCTCCTTGCTTTAACCATCTTTGTTGGGAATATACGAGCAACTAGAAAATTCACCAAATCAGCGTACCAGGGCTCCGAGGTTGCTGAACGTTTATCAGCAAGAAGATGCTCATCTGGGAAGCTCTCGTTGAGTTGAAACTTGTCCTCCAATGCGTCAGTCGACTTAGATGGTCCTCTACGGTATTCTCGATGCCCTACTTGTCCTTGATTTCCAAATCAAACTCTTGGAGCAACAATATCCATCGTATGTGTTCGTAAGGAGGTGCCGAAGAGCTGCATGATCAGTAAATATCACCACTTTGGTGCCCAAGATATAAAATTGTAATTTCTCGAGAGCAAAGACAATGGCTAGGAGCTCTTTTTTAGTGGTCGTATAATTCTCTTGGGTGGGGTTCAATGTTATTGAAGCATAGTAAATCATATGAGCCGCCTTATGAACTCTTTGCCCCAACACAACTCCCACAGCATAATCACTAGCGTCGCACATAATTTCGAATGGTAGGTCCCACTTTGGCAGTTGGATTATAGGAGAAGTGGTCAGCCGATTTTTCAACGTGTCAAAGGCCATCTTGCAGTCATCATCGAGGCTAAATTCCATATCCTTTTGTAAAAGCCTACATAACGGGGCCGCTATCTTTGAAAAATCCTTGATGAATCGTCGGTAAAACCTTGCATGGCCAAGAAAAGAATGAACTTCCCGCACACTCACGGGGTAAGGCAACGCAGTTATAATATCAATCTTAGATTTATCAACCTCGATACCCTTCAACGAGATAATGTGTCATAAAACTATACCTTGTTCCACCATAAAATGACATTTTTCCCAATTTAACACAAGGTTGGTTTCAACTCATCGTTTCGAAATTAACGAAAGATTTTTAAGACATACCTCAAATGAGCCGCCATAAACATTGAAGTTGTCCATAAAGACTTCTATGATCTCGCCAACATATTCCGAAAAAATACTTACCATACATCTCTTGAACGTGGTCGGTGCATTGCATAGTCCGAATGGCATACGTCGATAAGTGAAAGTGCCAAAGGGGAACGTGAAAGCAGTCTTATCTTGGTCCTCGGGAGATATAAGGATTTTAAAATATCCCTACAAAGGAAAGTGATCTTTGCGAGTTATGGGATTCGGCTTATGGTAATCGATATAAACTCTCTATCTAATTTGCACTCGTGTGGGCACCAAGTCGCCCTCTTGATTTTTAACAACGGTTACCACCGATTTCTTAGGAACAACTTGAGTTGGAATCACCCATCGGCTATTAGAGATTGGAAAGATCACCCCCACGTCCAGAAACTTGAGGATTTCTTTCTTCACCACCTCCATCATGGGTGGATTAAGTCGTCGTTGAGGCTACCTAGATGGCCTGGAACCTTCCTCGAGCAAGATGCGATGCATGCATATAGATGGACTTATTCCTCGTAAGTCCGCTATCGTCCACCCAATAACTTATTTTTTGTCTTTCAATACTCGTAACAAGGATGCCTCCTGGACAGGGTCTAAGCGCGATGAAATGATCACATGCAAAGTCTCGTTTTCTCCAAAAAAGACATATTTCAATTGTTCCGGTAGGGACTTGAGCTCGAGATCCGATGCTTGTATAGTGGATGGCAAAACCTTTTGGTGTGACTCGAGAAGCTTAATGAAGTTGGCAGCATATCGACTAAGTTCCGGCTTGAGTACCTGCAAGGCCAAAATCATCTCATGCACCTCATTCTTCCAACTTGGCTTTGTTATTTGATGACCCGACAACAGAGAGTCTTCCCTCAAGCTTAGTGTGATAGTTGTCTCGAGCTCATATTTATTGTGCACCTCTAAAAACACCCGTGCTAAAGAATCAAAACAATCAAGTGCATAAACAGAGTTATCACAATCAGGAAATTTCATAGCGTCAAAAATATTAAATTGAATAATGTGACCATCGAACTCCCTCGTGAGAGTGCCTTGAGGAAAATTGATTTTCGTCCGAGCAGTGTTCAAGAAAGGTCGCCTAACAAGATAGGTGGAGACTTTGAGGCGGTGTCGTTCATGCTCAGTACATAAAAATTATCCGGAAAGATTAGCTCATTAACTTTCACGAGAACATCTTCGATTACACCATCAGGGTATGTGGTGCTTTGATCGGCGAGTTAGATTACTACCCAAGTCTTCTTCAAAGGGCCCACGTTTATGCAATCAAAAATGGCACGTGGCATAACATTGATCGAAGCCCCCAAGTCTAACATGGCCCTCTCAACTCTCACATCACCAATTGTGCAAGGAATAAAGAACATATCCGAATTATTTATTTTCTACGGAAAATTCTTTTGAAATACAGCCGACACGTTCTCTCCCATTAGAAATTTCTCATCTCTCTTCAACCTTCTCTTGTGGGTGCAAAGATACTTGAGGAATTTGGCTTAACGAGGGATTTGTTTTATTGCGCCGGTAAGGGGGATAGTGAGCTCCACCTTCTTGAAAACATCTCGTACATGCTTCTCCATGTCCTCCTTAACTTGGCGCTTAATCCGTGTTGGAAATGGTAATGGTTTGACCCTGGTAGGAGAAACAACTGGATTATGGACATTATTTGTACCTTTAATAGGGTGTGTCTGCTCCGTTTATCATTTCTCTTGCTCGTTTCCATCCTCCAATTCGGGTGCTGGGTTTCCCAGGCCTTTTACCTTCTTACCACTCTGTAGCGTGATGGAACTCACATTATTTGGATTCTCCTCGTTGTTATGAGGTAATTGGCCGCCTCCTCGCGCGTCCGGTCGGCTTATGTGGTCCGCTATTTGACTCACCTTAGTTTCTAGATTCTTTATACTGGACCGAGTGCCGTGCTGGTACTCGTGCACTTTTTGCTGAAGCTTTAAGGTGTTCGATGCCATGGCCTTCACCATTTTCTCGAGCGATGAGTATGAGTCTTCCGCTTGAGGCCGATTATTATATTGTCTTGGAAAATTCTTCCCCTTGGAAAATCTTGAGGTGGTCTCTGGTCTTGATCGCCGAAGAAATTCCCTTGCTGATTTGGATAGCTAAAATTCGGATGGTCTCTCCATCCTGGGTTATAAGTATTGGAATATGGATCTTACTTCCTTCCTTGCCCATTACCAGCCCCCACTACATTGTCATGTGCCTCGATCTCGGCATGGAGTCGTGGGCAATCATCAATGACGTGTTCTACCCTCTCACAAAGAACACATGGTCGAACCTTAGGAACTCCCCCGTAGCCAATTTAGCGATAATGGATGACAAATCATTTACCTGAGCTTATAACGAACCAGTGGCTACCTCGTTTACCCACTTCAACGAAACACCACGATTGCCGAGTTATTGGGAATTTACTGCCATGTTTGACATCAACTCCTTCGCTGCTGTTGGTGTCTTGTCTATAAGTGTTCCTCCACTCGCTGCATCTATCATATTT
Source organism: Phtheirospermum japonicum (assembly GCA_014905375.1). NCBI lineage: Eukaryota > Viridiplantae > Streptophyta > Magnoliopsida > Lamiales > Orobanchaceae > Phtheirospermum > Phtheirospermum japonicum. The sequence goes on from BMAC01000245.1 coordinate 614,129, forward strand.
CTATCCATGAGACAAAGACCCTCATAAAAGTATTGAATCAATAACTGCTCGCCCATTTGATGCTGAGGATAGCTAGCGATGAGTTTCTTTAGTCGCTCTCAATACTCATGCAACGTCTCCCCCTGTGATTGTCTTGCCGCAGAAATGTCCTTACGAAGATTGGAGACTCGCAAAGTGGGAGAATACCTCTGCAAAAATATCTTTTCTAGTTCCCCCCCCCATGTGGTGATGGAGCCCAATGGCAAGTAATAGAGCCAATCTTTGGCTAGATCCTTCAACGAAAATGGAAATTCCCGTAATTTACTTTATTCATCAGTTACTCCGGCGGGCTTCATGCTCATGTATATGACATGAAATTCCTTCAAATTTTTATGCGGATATTCGCCACCCAATCCATGAAATGATGGTAGATGGTGGATTAAACCGGATCTCCACTCGAATGTAGCATCATCCACGGTTGGAAATGTGATGCAAAGTGGTTGTTGTGGGAGATTGAGATTGGCTAGCTCTTTCAAAGTGCATTCTCTGGCTCCTGCCATTATTACGTTTTCTCCAGACGAATGTGGATCTCGAGTATCCTCTTGCTCTTCACTTTCACTTGAAGACTCGTTGAATAAGTAATTCGGTAATATTTGTTCCGTATCCAATGCTTCTTTTTCTTCTCTAAACTTCTCTCTCAACTCGCGATCTCTCTTGGTGATCTCCGGATAGTATTGCAAGTCTTTCTTCTGGACGATCTCAAGTTCATTCACCTGCAAAATATCAACCAACTGCTCAACTCATTTCTAACTAAATACATAAAATACGTAAAAATCACAATTTAAACGCGTCACTCCCCAGCAACGGCGCCAAAATTTGACCGTGCGTCGTTACGAGATAAATTTAATATTTTATTTTTCCTTAACTCCACTAACTAGTAGAAGCGGTAAGTAAGGGCCGATCCCACAAGGAGAGTGGATTAATTTGTGATTCTTCATATTTAATTAAAATAATAAAATATGGTAGAAGATTAGGAACTATCTAATGAAAACTAAAGAAATAAATATCAAAGTAAATAAACTCAACAACCGGATCACGTAAAGAACTAATAAGAGATTGATAATAGTGAGAAAAACTCCAGTCCAAGTTCAGTTTCCACCCTCGATCGATTCATCTAACCAATTTTAATATCATAATTCCCTCATCATATGAAACTAAAATCCCTAAATAGCAATAAGCTCTGCTACACGAATTCGCCCTTACTGAATATTTAATCAAAACAAACTCTTCAATTAAACCTAATTAATGAACAACCTAGAATAAGATCTCTAGATTTAATCCAATAACAGCATTAGAAACCAGGCTAATAGGCTAATTTAAGCAATAAACTCATAAGCTCGGTTTATTTAACTTATGTTGTATTATCCCTAATGATGTGCAACCATTAGTTGTTACAACGAAACAGAAACCACGACAATTACATGGGAAGCAGACCTATTTCTAGTAATTGACAACAAACCCCTAATCTAAGTGATCAATCTAAATCAAGAATTAAGCAATCATGCAATGTAAATAGAATAACACAAATAATTTCATATGAAAAATGAATCAAATATTACGGGAATTGATTAGAACATAATCTCACAAAGGTTTTGATGTAACGAGGCTTGGAATAAATAAACTACTCACTCATGGTATTCATGAAAATATAAAAGAAGAATAGATAAACAAACATGAATTCTTGAATAAGGAGGGGAAAGAAGATTAGATCTTGAATTTTCACTAGTACAAAAACAGGATTCAAGAACAGACATTTAAGAACGCCTCAGGAGGCAGCGTTCTTGAATGTCAGGCGGTGGCATTTGTGTAATAAAAGTGTCACATACCAGAACGTCTTTTTTAAAGACGTTCTGGTATACTGGATATTAAGAATGTCGTTAAAAAGACGTTCTTGTATATTAGATATCCAGAACGTCTTTAAAAAAGACGTTCTGGTATTTTAAATATCGAGAACGTCTTTAAAAATGTCGTTCTGGAAAGTATTATTAAGAACGCCTTTAAAAAGGCGTTCTCGTATGTCATATTATTTCTGTATTAAAAAATTAACCTTAAAAAAAACCCTATCCTCTCGTCCCCGTCTTTTGCAGCCTCCTCTCATTCGAGAATCCCCTTCAACACAACACCCCTCCCGTCCCCGTCTGTTTGAAGATCTAAATCAACCTCTACTCCTCCGATCCAAAAACAAAAAAAAACTCAAAAACCTCAATAATTAAAAAAATGGCTTCAATCAGGCCCCAACTCGCTACAGGCCTGAACAACTCCATGACCCATCCTCGCCGGCCAAATTTTCCACGTAACATGCCCTGGCTCAGAAAAAATGATGCTCCTAACACTAATTTCACCTCCATGGTCAAGATATTGGTGTAAGTATGAAGACCGGCAAGAATCCCGACCGGGGGCCGAAATTCGTGGTCGCCGCCGATCTCGTGGCGGCGGAATTGAAGAAGAACACGAAGAAGAGCTCCAGGCTGAGTGGTCTCCACAAGAAGCTGTTCAAAAGGCCGACTGGGTCGGGGGCGGGGGTTAAAAGGGGATATGAGAGCTCAAAGAAGGCACTGATGGAGGTGAAGAGTAATACGGGGACGCTGGCAATGGTGCTCAGGAGTGAGAGGGAGCTATTGATTATGAACAAAAAGCAGGATGAGAGAATTACCGAGCTCAAGATATCGCTTCTGGAGAAATATAGAGAGGTAAATTTTTTATTTCTTTAGAGTTTTAATCACTCTGGTTGCATTTGGGGATTAATTAGAAAAATAGTTGAAATAAGATCTCAAGAATTTAACATCTGAGTATATCATAAATATTAATCGAATCAAGCTCAATGGGTTTGGTGTGTGTGTTGGTTATTTTTGGTTGTCGAATAGGAAAAACCGAAGAAATTGATTGCCATGGTTATTTGCAACAATCTTTACAGGAAATGTGAACTAAATGAAGATGATCGCTTTTATTCTAAATTATGAAGCAAATAAGCAGTTTGGAGTGTAAGTGTGTGAGCTAATGCACCGGATTTTCTGAAGATTGTAGAATAAAAATAAAATAAAATAAAACAAAGCTCTAGTTGAATTCATTATGTTTGGAAATAAAGCTCATCACGAGGTCTTATTAAGGTGTATGCTAGTTGAATGTATATTGACAAGAATGTAGGGGTATGTTTGAATGTATTTTGCCTATATACTTTTTTGATAAGCTCAGTCACTTCCAAAGTTAATCTTTAATGTCTTTCTGCGAACTGTACAACTTACATGATCCTATACAACGTTCTCTGATAGGTTTGTGCCAAGTTGCACAGCAATAGTAACTTTTGTTGTTTAGACTAGGTGAGAATCTTGACCTATAACGAAGAAACTATTACAAAAGAAGATCAATGGAATATATTTTTAAACACTGTCCTCTGATGCTTGTTAAGCTTTTTATTGTTGCATGGACAAGCTCATATCTCTTTATTGGTTGCTACTTTTTAAGAAAAATGGGAATTTTCTATAACTATTGAGACTCTCCTATTGAAGGTTTCGATTAACAACGGTTCTTATGCAAGCATACATCGATTAGTTTTTTTTATTTTATTTTGAGATTTTATTTTTATTTGTTTTTTTGGTTTGGCCAGTTCTATTAACTTATAAATGAACATAAGTATGGAATCTCCAAAGGAGCTCTAGGGAAAAAAATAATAATCAAAATTTGGTACTTATTGTTGTAAGTTGTACCAGTATTGATGCCTGTTATACAACTTTTATTTAATCTACTTTCTGCTTCCAATTTGCAGACTGAAGAAATAGTTAGATTGAATGGGATCTACAAGCGGCTACTTGAAAATGATGGAGTTAAGCTATACGAAGGAGAAGGGAGAGTTGTTGGTCCAAATGAAGTTGAAGTGATTCAATTGGACGGAACGAAAATTAACTACACGGCAAAAAACATTCTGATAGCAACCGACAGCCGGGCTCAGCGTCTACCTATTCCGGGCTAGATCTGTGATTTTCTTGAATAAGATTGACTGGCTACAAATTGCTTACTTTAATTTATGTTAATTCACTCCTTTTTTTTTAAATATTATCTATAAAGTTATATCTGTTCACCATTTTTTCCTCAGGAATTAGCCATCACTTCAGACGAGGCATTGAGCTTGGAAGAGTTACCTAAGCGAACTGTTGTACTCCCCTTCATGTATATTTGAATGCATCCATTTTATGATGCCTAGATATTTGAGTGTCATCCATTTATTTTTAATGCAGGTATATTGCGGTTGAGTTTGCTTCTATTTGGCGAGGGATGAGTTCGACAGTGGATTTGTTTTTCAGAAAAGAACTCCCTTTATCATATCTGTTTCAACTGGATGAAAATGCTTTGCGATGCCCTAATTTTCTATTCGAGGGGACATTTTTTCAGTTTGTAATTCGAATTTCGAAGCCGATGGATTTCAAGCACTTAGTTTGGATCCATTTCAATATAACCATTTACAATAGCCATTTGAAACGAGATAATATATTCCAGCTGGTGCAAACTTTAAAATTAAAAAAAAGTGTGTGCATAAATCCATAAAGCTCATAATGTTACAGAGCTCCAGAACGAACGATCCGGAGGTTTCGTTATTTCAATGATTATCCATCCTCATAACAAAATAAAAGGCACCTGGTTTGTATCCCCAAACCTCTTTCTATTAATCTTTATTATTTCTAATTTGTGTGTGTAAGTGTTTCAATAATCGGCTCTCATCCCCAGCTAAACCCGTTTAAATCGAATTGCTTGCAGCTCGAAGCAATACTGTCTTCGTCATCCGTGTTGAGGTCTATTTTCGTCGACACGAAAGCTATATCCACTTTTGGCAACTTTTTATGCTTCATAGAATCATTGCAATCGTTATTCTTGTAATAAAACGTGTCGTCCACTCGATAGTTGCCATTACCGTGAAATCCAACGCTCATCGACAAATTATCAAAGTTTGTTTCTGTAGAAAATTCGTTGGGTTGAGCCGTCTGCGTTTGCTGTAAGCGCAATTCCGAAAGTTCTTTAATACCCAAAAATGTAGAATTAAGGCATTGGCCGGTCGACACTTTGGAAACGAAATCCGATAACTGGATCTTGGCAGCCTCGAGATCAGTTGTTCCCGAGTTTTGTCTCTCGAGTGATTCTTGTGCCTTTTCTAATACGGACTGTAGATATTTGCCTTGAGCCTCTATCCGCATATGTAAGTGACGCTGCACCTATGAAGATAGGAGTAATGTCCTTATTATGGATTTATTTCCATTAAAAATAATGTCAAGAAAAAATTATCTTTTCTTTTAAAAAAAAAAAATACCTCCAGCTGTTCGTGTAATCTTCATTGAACTTCGATTTGCATTTGTATTGCTTCGCCCAAATGTATGTTTCTGATACCAACAAAAAAAAAAAATTAGTTGAAAAATGAACATGTAAAATAACAGTAGAGACAAATGGTATTATGGTCTTTTAGTTGGGACTTTGTTGTTTGGGTTGCAATATTTTGATCGTTCAAGCGAGCTCCATTTATCTCAGGTGGTCTGTCTGCTGTAGCTACATATATTAAATTAAGAGCGCGATAAATAAGATTTTACAAGCAAAATACATATAATTGTCTGAATTCAGTTATAATATGAAACTATATGCTCTTGTAAGATTGGAGTTTACTTACAAGCTTTATTGCTCCCAATGTTAGCTTGTGCGGAGAGGTTCTTACTAAGTCTATATTTCTGCAAGCAAAATCAAGAAAATTAGACACTGCCACAAATTTAATTAAAATGAAGTCTGGACACATGCATTTATTTATATATTTGAACACATGAACTGATGCCTTGAAAACATGCACTTCTAGTTCATTATACTATGTTCAATGATAATTTTGTCATATATTGTGAGGGATTTTTCTGGAATTTGAAGTGAAGAAAAGTGTGCCATATAGTCGTAGAGCTATCAAAATGCAACCCGGCCCGAAGAAACCAGGCTCAGCCCAATTTTTAGCCTGGCTCAAATAAAAATTGTAACAAAGCATTAAACGGGCTGGGCTACAATGTTAAAGCTTGAAGAAAGATTGGCCACGGCCTTTAGGTCTTACAATTCCTGTGTCTTTAATCACTTCATATTTTTCTTTTTTCCTCTTTTCCCCTTTTCCTTTTGCGTCAGAGGCATGAGCGCATGATACAAGCGCATAGTGAGTCACAGCGTGTTTCATAGTGGTCAGTTACTCAATTAGGAACATGAAATACTTTCAAACTAAATTTAGAAATTTATTTGGTAATAATCCTCCAATAATAATGTTAGAAGTATATTGTTATAAAACTCTCACTGTAATTTGAACTCAATGTGCAACTCCTAAGATATCTTGACCAAAAGGGGATAAAATTAATAGAACAGAATACTCTAAAATAAAATATGATTACCAATCTTATCATCAATTGTAGTGTTTCTCATGTGAGCAACAGTTGCAAGGAATCTGGAAGGTAAGGGTATTAACCTGCATCCTAGGACAACCTTAACTGAGGTGCCCTTGAATTATTTTATTTTATTTTTATATTTTGCATCACGTTAACTGGATTTATAGTTCTCCTTTTTATTTTTTTAATTGCTTATGATATATCCATTTATTTAGACATTTGAGACATTGACTTTATAACGCAGCTGGTTAAAACATAACATTGTATAAAAGTTTGCACCGACCATGGTGAAGAAATAGTGGCTGATGTTGTACTCTTTGCCAATGGTAATTTAAAATCACCATTTTTTCATGCACTAGTTATTTGAATTTAATATTTTATTTTCTAGATTTACTGAGTTGCGACTTTGTAGTTTTTTTCACTTGTGAGAGGCTAATGATGGTTGAAATTTCTCATTGGTTATAGGTAGGGCTCATAACACTAAAAGGTTAAACCTCGAAACTGTTGGTGTTGAGATTGATAATACTGGAGCTGTTAAGGTGCATTGTTATCTACTAATCTTTTACAAACTTTTTATTTTTAGGGTTGAGAACATTTCACATGTTGGTCGCATGAATTAAATATTTTAGCTTCAACTATGCTGAAGATTGAAATAAATAAATGAAAGAGTTTTTGAGGCTTTTTTAACTATCTATATATTAACAATGTTATTCTTACTTTTAGGGCATTTTGCTTTATATTTTCACTTAGTTAATACAACATTATAATTTCTTAGTTTTTATTATTGTCGTTGTTGGAATGTCAGGTTGATGGATATTCTCGGACCAACATACCGAGCATATGGGCCATAGGTGATGTTACAAACCGGATGAATATTACTCCTGTTGCCTTCATGGAAGGAACCTGCTTTGCAGTATGTTCTCCGTCACCATATTTTTACATGTTTGCTATCTATTGGTATAGTATTTTAATTGCATATTTAATGTGGTTTGCAGAAAACTGTTTTTGGTGGAGAGCGTACTGTGCCCGATTATGGACATATTCCTTGTGTTGGGTTCTGGTATTTAATCTTCTCTTGGAAAACCTTGTAAAATTATTTGTTGTAGGTTTACTCGTTTGTTAAGATTTATGCTAACAAATCTTGGAAACTGATGAACAAGATTTTTCAGTATTAAATAGATTAGATTTTAATTTATCTGTTTACTTTCTTATCAGATACACATTGTCTTTTATGTGGTTGATTTTTAGCCGAGGTTATAGATCATTGATTGGTTTGTTTGCTGCACTTCATAAAAAAGAGATGTGGAGTTTCCAGTTTTGTGAATTGGTATTGTTGATGGAAGCACTGATAAGATGTTGGTGTTTCTCCGTGGAATTAGAGAGAACAAAGCGTTGGTTACATCCGATGAGGGGTAATATTATGATCCTTAGTGCAAGCAGAGTTTGTTTGAAAACTACTATGAATCATCTGTGCCTGATCATGTTTCAATGTTTCCATCACCTTAGGTTAGCACCAAAGGAAGAGAGAGCATAACTATATCCCAACAAGAAATGGTGGTTGAGTGCAACAATAATCTATTGCGTATGTACAGTGTATAAAAGAAGAAAACTCTCCACGACGCTAGAATTGTCCAAGGCTAGCCGGTGGTGATCGGGGTGACTGTAATTATTATGGTTAGTATATCTTTATAGTGCATTTTCATATGTATCTCGATAATGTTGGTGATGATATTTGTTTGAACTTATATTTTGCAGAAGCAGTACGTTCTGGATCACAGCTTTCCTGCATTAGTCTGCTGGATATTTGACTGGGTGAACTTGAATATTTTGTGTCTTGACCTAAATTTGTATAATCTGCTCTATAAAATGTTATGCATTAGTCTGCTGGATACTGATTGTCTTGTTTTTAATTAATTTAATGAATTTGATGTATTTGTTGGCACCTGCTTTCATTTTTTTTTTTTTTTACATTTTTACTACTTTCAAGAACGGTTATTCAAAACCCCGTTCTAGAAAGTATACTTTCCAGAATGCCTTTTTTAGAAACGTTCTAGAAAGTATACTTTCCAGAACGCCTATTTTTCGAGACGTTTTGGAAAGTATACTTTCCAGAACGCTTGTTTTAGAGACGTTCTGGAAAGTATACTTTCCAGAACGCCTGTTTTTCGAGGCGTTCTGTAAAGTATACTTTCGAGAACGTCTTAAAAAGGGACGTTCTGGAAAGTATACTTTCCAGAATGTCTTAATGAAGGACGTTCTGGAAAGTTACTTTCCAGAACGGGCAAAACCGGTAAAACCGACTTTCTAGAACGGCTGAAATATTTTTCAGAACGTCTCTGAAAACCGTTCTTGAAAGTCTGACAATCAAGAACGCCTCAACAGGGCGTTCTTGATTGTCAGACTTTCAAGAACAGCTCCATACAGAACGCCTCAAAAGGGCGTTCTTGATTTGCAGAAACAGGCGTTCTTGAAAGCTGTTTCTGCACTAGTGTTAAAATCTTCAATCTCTTGATGGATAGATGAATTGGGACTCTTCTTGATGCCTTAGAATCCTAGGAGTGTTAAAAATCACATTTTTGCTGAAGATGGAAGGTATTTATAAGTTTTCAAGACTTGGAGAAGAAGTCTCCTTCCAAAAATAGGATTCTTGGCCCGTTAGCGGTAGAGTTAGCGGTATGGCTACCGCTAACACAATCGTTAACCTGTCAATGAAAGTTTTTGTCTGTCCTTAACATTCTAACTATTGGTTTATCCACCGTTAAGCTCATCGTTAACATCTTTCTACAGCCTCCTAGTGGTTTATCTAACGGTAATCCACTGTTAATCTGACCGCTAATATGTTCTGGGAACTTTCTTTCTCTCTTTAACGATTGGAACAATGGTAAGAGGGCCGCTAAGGGCTTAGCGGTGGTAGCGGTAGGAGCTACCGCTAAGCCAAACGTAAAAACGCTGCTTTCCCGCCGAAATCAATCCACGAACCATCCGGTGATCATCAACACATCAATCGAGCACTAAATACTGCAAAATAGATGAAAAATATACAATTGGTGCTTGTCCACTCACAAGAATAAATAGGCAAGAAATAAATATATATGACGATATGAAACGCACAAAGATGTATTTTTAAACCATTAATTACCAAATAATTTCTCACATATCACTATATCACAGTGCTTGATCTTGATAAAGGTACCTTTGTCGAAGGTATATTACTAATATATTCTTGATTTCCAATTCCCATACTCTTAATAAGATAAACATGCAAACTATCATGGTTTGAAAAGTTTTGAAAGTTGAATCTGCATTCATTGTAATTTTGAAAAAACTATAGAATCTAACTTTGGACAAATCGATTAACTCTTACAAGCCAACCACTCTGATATCACTTTTTGTTCCCATCAAGCTATGGTAAAGATCTATGGATGAAATGACATTTACAGCTTGTTTAAAAGTCCTTTCAAAAATTATTAGTCTCTAAGTTGACAACTAACTGAGATTAACTGTTAAACCTTTTGCATAGAGTGCTGGTAGTGGAAATCTAACTGGCCAAAATGCAGAATTAGTCCACTAACTTTGTGCAGTTGGGGATTTTAGTCCACCAAATACATGGTTGGCGATTTTAGTCCACTAATTTATAAGAAATCGCACATTTAGTCTATTTTTGACCTGAAATTCGAATTTTGGCCAGAAATTGGATTTTGACCCAATTTTTGGGGACTTTGACCGGTCAACATGCCACATATGTGCTGACTTAATTTTTATTTTAATTATAAAAATTAATAATGACATGTGGGTATTTATTAAAATAAAAATAATAAAATAAAGTCAACAAAAAAATAATGAAGAATCCGCATTCAGATCCTCTATTGCAATTCTCTCAACTAATCTGCTGAGAGTGATTGTGACTAATCCAGTTATTAGATTATCTCTCAGCAATTCTCTCAACTAATCCCGTCATTATCTCTAATCTGCGACCATGGATAATTCATAATACCTCTGGAAAACCCAAACCCCCAAATTCAAACTCTTGACCAATTGAAAATTAGCACTCCTCCCACATCCATCCATCTATATATAAAACCACAATCAAGTTTTCCCAGAAACCTCATCAAGTTTGACAAATTATCTGAAATTAAATTAAATAAATGGCGAATGCTTTGGCGGGTGAAAATCTGGMCCGAGTCTCGAGTGGCCGTCCGAGTTTCGGGTCBTCGGGCCRTCACGTGTGGCAGCAGGGGCTCGACGTGTTCAGCCGCAGTCACAGAGAGAATGATGATGAGGAGGAGCTGCGCTGGGCGGCGATCGAGCGGCTCCCGACGCGAGATCGGCTCGGGAAGGGCTTGCTGAGGAATGTTCTAGAAGATGGGACGGTTAGAGCCAGTGTGATTAACATGAAAAGGCTGGGCGCTGATGAGAAAAAGCAGCTGGTTGATAGGATTTTGAGTGATGTTGAGGAGGACAATGAGAAGTTTCTTCAAACGCTTAGGAGCCGGGCCGACAAATTTCTTCATTTTTTTTGTTTTTTTTTACTTTATTTTATTATTTTAGTTTTAATAAATACCCACATAGCATTATTAACTTTTATAATTAAAATGAAAATTAAGTCAAGACACATGTGGCATGTTGGCCGGTCAAAATCCCCAAAAATCGGGTCAAAGTCCAATATCCGGCCAAAATTCGAATTTCAGGTCAGAAATGGACTAAATGTGCGATTTCTTTTAAATTAGTTGACTAAAATCGCCACCCATGTATTTGGTGGACTAAAACCCCCAACTGCACAAAGTTAGTGGACTAATTCTACATTTTGGCCAATCGGACTTTTTGACAAAAAATTTGAGTGAGTGAACATAAATTTATGTAAGAATCCAGTAAGTAGCAAAATATACAGAAAGAAAAAATATAGAGTATATGACACTAAAACTTTAAAGAGGTTCAAAAGGTTTATGTAATCCCTCTATGTTCCCAGAATCCACTAAGAAATATTCCCATTGTATTCATTGGCCCTTTTGGAAAGTAAACCTAAATCTCTATGTGAATTTATCTTGTCCTATTCATTTCTAACATGACCCTTGATGCTTTACTTAGAGTTAGCTCATTCCTTCTTAGTTGCTGACACACCAAGTGTCCAGCTAAAGATTCATCATAGGTTTACTGGCCAAGATCTTCTTCGATCTAAGATCGCGCTCTGGATACTCCTTCATTTATCTTCTCTTGATATGATTGCTTTGCATAATGATGGTTTGAATCTATAGAACTCAACAACTATGTTTGACATGAGGCGTTGGCAACTGCCTCACATGGGTTAAATGCATGCTTGATTCAGTGTGTTAACCTTCTTTTTCAAATCTAAAAGGATATTTCCATTAGGCATGGGTTTTTGATCTTTGATCAAGAAAGATGTAGAATTTATGCTCTCCTATAGGTTGGTGTTTATTATCTTGAAAGGTAGTCCTACAATAGGATTTAAATAGGTTGGCCAATTGGAATATGACCATTTGGTGGTTTTGGCTGCTTAAATCTAAGCCTTTCTTTTTTTGCAGTCGTGGATAATTTTTGTCATGTAGTGTCTTCTCGTTAGAACCCATACATCTATCAGCTATATAAAGTCCATGTGGGTTTATGACTCTAAAACTTCTCATGATGACTGTGAGTATTAACTATATTTTTACTATTTAATCTACCAAATATACAAGTGTAAAAGAATAATAAAATAAGGAACAAGTGATTAAATAAGAATTGAGAAGTTAGAAACTACATTTGAAGGGATGCAAATATGAGAAAATTGTGTTTGGATGTAGAATCTCTCTAAACTCTTATGAATGTTCACAAAAAAACCAACTTAAGCCTTTAAACAATACCCATCCAAAGTACTAATTTATGCTTCACAAACCGTAAAAATTCTCTAATTTAATTAAAACCTCAAGATTCGAGTTATCTAATTCTAACCCGGAGTCGATTAATCATTACGTTCTACTATTGAAAAACCCCGAGATACTAATGCGAACAATTGGGTTTTCCCTTTTAGGTTTGACCATATCTTGGAGGATTTGTGTTGACATATATCTATATTTGCATTCAACTCTTTCTACTTGTGTATATTCTACTTTACTCCCTTTCGTTTGAACAAAAGTTTAGAATAAACTCAATCATTATACCTAAATCGAATGAAAATCATAAACTAGTATAAACCATGCAACCTATAATCACAAGTTGATATCTAGGGTTCATCTTAGCCAAACACATAGGAAGTTTAGTTCACGGTGAGATTGAAAAAAAAATCATATTAAAAAGATAAAATCAAAGAGGTATAAATCATGTTTACAATTATTATCTTCAAAATAAAGATATATTTGATTTCCCTTAATTAATCACCAATGGCATGTGAGATTTTCTTAAAAAACTTCTCTTATCTCTTCACACCTCCACCTTGCACTTATCTTATATTATCGAAAGTAATCTGTTTGTATCCAAATGTTGATGAAAATAACATGTGGGTCCTATTTATAGTTCCACAAGTAATTTCCTAAGAAATTCTAAATAAAACCTAGAAACAAAGGTAAAAGTCACAAATTTCCATTATTCGGTCATAAACGGGGCCACGGGGCCAAAAACACGGCCAAATAGGTAAAAACATAGGCATGTGTTTCTTTTGAATTTTCCTACACACAACATTTACGTACACACCAAAACATTGGAGTGCTTAGAAACACGTTATGGGCATGTTTTATAGTGACGCAATATTGACCGTCACTGAACATCTATACTTACAATGACAAACCATTGTGTCACCATTTACTATTAAAGGTGACGAAATATTTTGTCACGAAAAAACTAGCAATATATGACGAATATTATAATCATCACAAAAGATATATGTTCGATGATGATATGAGGGGTACATATAGTGATAAAATCCATTGTCATTAGATGAGTTTGTGCGGTGACGAGTCAATCATCACAAATGATTTAGTTTAAGTGACAAGTTCAAAGTATTATGTGATGAAACAAGTTGTCATTATTTATTAAAGTGACAAATTTGAAATACTTATATGATGCTTAGAGTTGTAATAATTGAGTGAACACGATTTGATTGTTTACTTTCATGACGACATAAATTGTCCTGAATATATGCATTAATTTGTCATTATTATTGTAAGGGAAAGTATCATAAGATGAAGTGTTTGATGATATGCCTCTAAGACAGATTATTGTTTAGTGTTAATTATTTTTGTTTACACTGGTTGTTGCTTGTAATTAGAATGTAATTATTGTAGTTTAAATTATTGTTTCGTATAGGGGTTTTATACATATCTTTCATGTCAGTGTCAAGAAGTTTCGGCATTCATTTTCTTGAATTTGACTGTGTTGAATCTTGAGAACATGGAGACTGAGGATTTTCTCAATGTCGAGGGCTCGGTGCCGGGGAGTTTTCGGGTTGTGAACTATAGGGAGAGCTTGAGTCAGATTCTGGAGATCGGGAAAGCGATTATACAGACGAGGTTCGATGCGTCGGGTGACCAAATACGCAGTCACGATCGTGCAAAGAAAAGGTATGTTTATTATTATTATTTTTATTTTATTTTATTATTTTTAATGGTGATTCAAATGTGCCACACTTCACATTCCGCAGAGTATTGGCTTATGTCACATCACCTTGTGTCTAATATTTTGTTCATCGGGAACTACATTTAAAGTTTTGCCTTTTCTTTCTCACAAATTAACTAACACACTCTTCCGGAGTCTGTTTAATTTGTTCATGTATGACCCATTGATTAATGGCAGAAAAAGAGTTTTGCTCCTACATTTGACTTGTCTACAATTGAATATTTGGCATTCTTTTTCATTAGATGCGCATGAACTTCATAAGGGGGGAGTGTTTGAAAACTCTATAAAGAAAACTATTTTTCAGGTTCTAATCGTTTTTCCAGCAAGAAGCTGAGAATCATTTTTTTAAAAAGAATTTGCAAACCTTACCTAAGTTGATTGAACTCATGCTTTTTATTAGTATATGTTTGGGCATGTGAACTTAATTGTGAAAGATTTTTTTTTAAAAATTTTTCGTATACTTTTATTGATTGAAGCTGAAAGATTTTTATCCACTTGTGTATATTTCATTGATATTAAGGGCTACTTTTCTAGAACTGTTATCTTGAAGAGTCAGTTAGTAGTTATCTGGGCATGTTGGCTAGCCTCCATTGAGGTTCCCTAAATCTTAGGGTTAGTTACAAATAGATATAATTAAAACTCATATGCCCCCTTGATATGTATTTCTAATTAACAAACTGCATCTGTTAAAGGGGTAATTTTCCAAGCAAATACAAGCTTATGACTTAGTTTTTTCGCTTCTATAAGTTGGTTCTCTCCATTTATAGTTGATAATGCAGATATTATATATTGACAATATTGCTGAGATAAATACAAAAGAACATATAAGGACCTTGATACATTTCCTTATTTACTTTTAAGTGTTCTTTTTTTTTTTTTTTTTTGGGTTCTTAAAGATCACAAGTGACCTATTTTTTGGTTCCATTTTCTTTTTCTTTTTTCCCCATCTGTCATAGGGCCCTGCAAACGAATCGAGTCGAGTCGAGCATTCACGATTTCGAGCCAGGATTGACTGTTTTTTATTTGTGCTCGAGCTCGGCTCGGCTCGAAAGATTGCTGCTCGAGCTCGGCTCGACTAGGAAATGAGCATGCTCGAGCTCGGCTCGAGATCGACTCGACAATGCTCGGCTCGACAAAAGCTCGAGCTCGGCTCGAGTTTTTTAGTTTTAAATCTAATAAAATTACGGTATTTTTGTAATTAATACTATTAAATAGGGGTATTTTAGTAAATTCACACATAATCGAGGCAGCTCGTCGAGCTCGCGAGCTTATTAGTGACGTGCTCGAGCTCGGCTCGTTTGTGAGCTCGAGCTGCTCGAACTCGACTCGAGCTCGAGTTTGACCGAGCTCGAGTCGAGCTTTGACTCGAGCTGCTCGCGAGCGCTCGTGAGCCGCTCGACTCGTTTGCAGCCCTATTCTGTCATCAACACTTTCAGCTTGCACAATTAATCGATTTGAATGGATCATTCATTTTGTTTTTGTAAACTTTCTGCTTGCTTAAACAAAGTATATCCATTCTTAATAACCTTTTGTATTTTTATTATTATTATTTTAATCTGGTTTCTTATGTAATTGCAATTTTATGGTACAAGGTGTTTACTATTATTTCTATCAAATATTCAGGAACAAGGCTGAATTAGCTGCCTTTGAACGGAAGAAGAAAGGCATTGGGTATGGGTCAGTTGGAATGCTTTCATCGCTTATGGTTGCTGCTCTATCTGGGTAATATACTTCTCCATAGACATTGATTAATCGTCAGAATGCTAATATTATTGGGAAGTATCAACACATGCATATTAAAAACAATCTTTGGTAGTTCACATTAGATCAACGCTATGATTTGTAACAAAAATAAAATTATTATGACAAATTCATACTTGACGTCACCAAAAGAACTCTTTCGTCTCAAAATAATGTTGTCGCCATTTTTCTAAAACTGATGACAAATTATGGCGTTGTCATGAAAAGAAACATGTTGTGACACCAAATATCGTCACCATTCTTCAAGTGGACATTAGAGACAAAAATGATTTTGTCACAACTACAAACTTATCGTGACACCCAAATATCGTCACACTTTATTATATTTTTGTCATAAAAAATATTTTCCGAACCATTATTTTTTTTTTCTTCCCAATATTGTGACAAACTACATTTAAACGTCATTAAATATAAGTATTCGTGACGAAATCGGTGAACAACTGTGACAACAATAAATACTGTCATATAAGGGTGTTATTCTATGACAAAACTAAAAAACATCACTATTAATTAACATATTATGACGAATCTTTATGCATGGAAAAAAAATCGTCATCGAACATCAGATTTCTTGTAGTGTTAAATGCATGAAAAACACTTACAAGGGATACAAAAACACTTACTAATATGCATGACATGCTGATTATCTTGAGTGAATTAAACTCAACATTGGTGAGTCAGAAAAATTAATTAAACGATTGTTCGATAGAATATTTTACTCTAGTCAAATAATATGTTTCTCCCTTATTAAGAAGACTTCAACTGTGTACTATGATATGTTGACATCTTCTTAGGGTGTGCATTTATTAACTTATATGCTTGTCAAAATCTTTAAGTTGTGGACTTTTTTTTCGACTTCTTATCTGCGTTCTTTGCTATTTCTATTGACTTCTCGACCACTTAATTGTTGACGTCTTCTTGGTAGTTCTATCATACCAACTAAAATTCCTATGAAAACAAACATTACCAGTGATTTGGGGAATTCTAAATATATTACATTTTAATTAACATGATAAATATAAATGGAAAAATGCTTTTTTAGTCCATTATTTTGTCCATTTTATAATTTAGGACCAAGATATTGTCCACTATCAAAACACATACACGAAGTTGGCAAAATCATCAAAAACGGTACAAAATTATCCCGATCGGGCTTTTTTTGCTGACGTGGCGTGATTCAATAATTTCTTATCATTTTTCTTTATTTTTAAACATTAATTGAACAAAAAAACCTGAGAAAGAAATCAATTTTGGTCCATTATATTGGCCACATTCCAAACAACGTACATGACATTGACCATCATCAAACCACATCTGCTAAGTTGGTCAATTCATTAAAAATGGTCCAAAGATATTTTTTTATATTTCTTAAATAAAAATATATATATTTAATATATATTAGATATGCAAATTGATTTATAAATAATTATATTATATTTATAAATTTAGATTATATTTATGAATAATGATATTATAAATACATAATATTATAATAAATATTATATATATAATTATTCATAAATAATTATAAGTACATATTATTAAAAAATATATTATTAATTATAAATATATAATATATACAAATAATGATATATAATTATTACAAATATATAATTTTTATTAGTAAGATTTTAATTAATAAAGTTAGAAATAAATATAAAAATATAAATTATATATATAATATTTATTATAATATTATGTATTTATAATATCATTATTCATAAATATAATCTACATTTATAAATATAATATAATTATTTATAAATATAATTTATAAATTAGTTTACATATCTAATATAAATATAAATTAAATATATATTTATAATAATTATATATCATTATTTTTTAATATAATTTATAATTAATTTACATATTAAATTAATATTATATTTTTGAATAATATGTATTTATAATTATTTATGAATAATTATATTTATAATATATATATAATATTTATTATAATATTATGTATTTATAATTAATAATATATTTTTTGAATAATATGTATTTATAATTATTTATGAATAATTATATTTATAATATATATATAATATTTATTATAATATTATGTTTTTATAATTACTTATGAATAATTATATTTATAATATATATATATATATATATAATATTTATTGTAATATTATGTATTTATAATATAATTATTTATAAATATAATTTATAAATTAATTTACATATTAAATTAATATTATATATTTTGAATAATATGTATTTATATTTATTTATGAATAATTATATTTATAATATATATATATATAATATTTATTATAATATTATGTATTTATAATATCAATATTCATAAATATAATTTAAAATTATAAATATAATATAATTATTTATAAATATAATTTATAATTAACTTACATACCTAATATATATTAAATATATATTTTTATTTAAAAAATATAAAAAACATTTGTGGACCATTTTTGATGAATTTACAAACTTAGCAGATGTGGTTTGATTATAGTCAATGTCACGTATGTTTTTTGGAGTGTGGCCAATAGAATGGACCAAAATTTGATTTCTTTATTAGGTTTTTTTGTTCAATTAATGTTTAAAAATAAATAAAAATGATAAGAAATTATTGAATCACACAACGTCAGCAAAAAAACCCGATCGGGATAATTTTGTACCTTTTTTGATGATTTTGCAAACTTTGTGTATGTGTTTTGATAGTGGACAATATCTTGGTCCTAAATTGGAAAGTGGACAACATAATGGACTAAAAAAACATTTTTCCCTAAATATGAATATGCCAAATGATATCAAATAAATTTATTTTTCTTATAAATAAAATATTAGAACTTATAATTAAATCACAAATATTTATTTATAAATACAAAAATGGAAGAAAAAAAACAAAAAGTTGCTAACATTATAAACTAAATATGAATTCATAACTACAAAAAAATTTACCATTAAAGTATAGAAAATTATTAACTAAGTATAAATATAAAGTCGTAAGACCATGTATGGGGGCTGACGCCTGCTAAAAAATAAAAAACTACAAGAAATATAAAATAATATAAACAAATTGAAAAAAATAAGAATAAGAATAAAAATAAAAAAAATTATAATTTGATTTAAAAAACTATTTGATAAGTTTGTTTTAGAAAAAAAAAAA
>BMAC01000245.1:633089-665118 GCA_014905375.1 Phtheirospermum japonicum
TATATATATATATATATATATATATATATATATATATAATTCTAATTTATTTATCGGGTTCATCAACTGACTCGATGACTGATGTTTAACTCGATTAATCAGTGGCTATCCTGACTCAATTAACGAGCTGCTTTCAAAAATATTAACTATAATAAAATAGAATACAAAGGCCTTTAATTAAATTTGTAATACTATGCCTCATTTATTTGGTATTTCTTTGTTCATTTTTGTAGTATTTATTATATTTTATAATATTTATTTATTTTTCAGTTTCTATATTTAGAAGATATTTTTTATATTATAACTTTAATTAAGTATATTACTTTCTGTAAAAATATTTTAAGATTTATTTTATTATTTATAACTTCTTGTCCCATAAATAGTTTTCTAAATAGTTTAATTTACTTTATAACTATCTCCAATTTATTCTTCAATGTCTTTAAAATAAATATTTAGAAATTAATTATAAAGCTATTATATTTCTATCTGATCTCAAAATATTATCATAGTTATTATATTATATTATATTATTTCTATTTTTACCACGAGCTTGTAGCTCAAGTGGTATCACTAACCCTTTATAAGGGTGTTGACAAGAGTTCGAACTCAAGACCTCTCAAGTTATTTCAGATTTATCTTCTACTTTTCAACCACTTGGCCCAACTTATTAAAAAAAAATATTATTTCTATTGTTTATTTTATTTTATTTCAGAAATTATTTAAGAATCATTTAGAATTAAAACACATATTTCGTATTTATTTAACCGAATTCAAAAATTTCTCTGATTTATTTTATTATTTATAGAATTTCAAGTGTGGTCTTGTTACATTTAGGATTTTATAAATTATTATTAGGATTTAAATTATTTTTAATTTATTCTATGAAATTATTGTGAAATAAGATTTATGTTATATTATTTATTCGTAATTTTTTTATTTTTAAATTATTTGTTAAATATTTGTATATAAAATATTTTTCTTATATATTTTTAATGATTTATTTTATTATTTTATATCATTTCTATATTTTTCTTATTATTAAATATTATTTAGAATTCATAATACTTTAATCCAATTTTATAATATTTTAGGATTTATTTTACATTATTTATAATATATAGGGATTTTGTGACCTTTTTTAATTTTAATTTAATTAATATATATTTATAATTTAAATAAAAGTTTTTGTATTATTTTTAGTTGATTTTATAAAAATTTTCAAATTTATATTACAAGTATTATATTTTTATTGATTAAAGGTTGATTTGGTAATTGTATAATTATGTTGATATAAATTATTTTTAAAATAAAAAATACAACAAATTGCGACTAAAGTACAACTAGATTATTCAGTTGTACTCAAATAGATTGATGTGATTTAATTATGACTAATGATAAACTTTTGGGTACCTATTGATAAACAAGTACAACGGGTACCGATAATTAGAAAAGACTAAAGTTATTTATAAGATCTTCACTTTGTCTTTGAATACAAAGATTAAACAAGGACATGCACGCAATGATTTGTAATAACGTGACCATATAATTGTCCTACGACTAACTAAAGGGAGAACTTGAAACTATTAGAAAGTGATGATAACAAGTTAAACTATAGTTAGACTTATAATGTAGTCTACAAAATTGTGTTTCATAATATATAATTGTGGAGTTATATATATATTTGATTTGTTTGAAGGCACGGATATACGCACCCCATCTATTTATTAGTTCACCCCAATAAAAAAAATCAACAAAAATGCCAAAATCTCCCCCCCCCCCCCCCAATCATTTTCTCCAACTCTTCACCACCACTCCAACTTTGCCATTAGCGTCGCACATCACACCGTCGTCGCCACCGTCGAACAGGAAGAAGAAAAAACGGTGATGGGTGGTGAAAGGTAAGTGACGGATTTGGGCGGGTGTTTGTCTTTGGTTTCTTGCATAGAACTCATGTGTTCGAAATTTTTGGTCGAACAATATAACAATGTTAAAAAAAAAAAGAATCGAACAACCCCTTTTTAGCTTAAAAGGGGCGTTCATATTAATTTTTCTGAACATATGTTTTATGTACAAATGAATTCTTTAAACATGTGTTCTATATTCGAATCAATTTTTTGTATTCAAAAATCTGATTCGAACGACATTTTTTCAAGGCTTTCTTTTCTTTTATCTTACTTCAATGGCACGGCTGTCATGGCGGTGGCCGCAGCGTATTTTTGTGCGCACGATTTTTTATATTCTTCAATAGCCGGCCATGGCGGTGGCGGCGGTGATGGACGGCTGCTGGAGTGGTAGTGGAGAGTTGAAGGAGATGAATTATTTGGGGGCGTAGGATTTAAGGATATATTGACATTTTTGTGATAACATTTTTATTGTGTGCGTATATCTGCACCGTTTGATATAAGTTTATTTATATTGACCAATAATTGTGACTTGAGTATTTTAAGTTATTATATTTTATTAATAAATTAATAATATTAAACTTACATTGAATGAATTACACCATCCATTTTAATTCGCTCTGTGTATCGCACGGGTTAAGCACTAGTTTTGTTATAATATCATTTCAATAAGTCTACACAGAGCAATTTGCTACGGAGTAATAGGGATAAAAATATAATTCACATGATTAATTAAGAGTTTTAGGTAATTTTATTACTTTTCAAAATCTATACTTACTAATTTGTCAATTATTAATGGTTATGGATATAAATCTATTAAATCTTTTATTTCTGGAAGAAAAATTAAAGGAAACAATTAAAATATCTAAAGATATTCAAACAATAGATAATTTTTTTCTCAAATTGAACTCTCATTCCTATAGATTTTCTCCTAATTGAACTATCATTCCTTTTCTTTATTTTTATTTTATCTGTATTGCTACGAAGAAAGTTGTTCCGTGGCAAGTTGCTTCGTGTACTCCTTTTCTTTGTCGTTCTTTTTTTTTTTTTTTTTTGTAAAGACATTTTATTAATACTGTTGAGATTTTTTGTTTTTATTTTTATTCTTTTAAATCTATCTTTTTTAATATTGTTGAGAAAATGCATAAATTGAACTTCTAAACTTATATTAGTATTATATATATAATTTAAAACCAGTTACATAAATATAAGAATACTTTCAATTTAAGTATTGTATATATAACTTCTCAACTCGTGTCTTATAATGATGTATAATCACTACATATTAATAATAATAATAATAATAATAATAATAATAATAATAATAATTATTATTATTATTATTATTATTAACTAATTTTATATTTTAATTTTTAGATTAAATTTATTAATAATTTTATTTACATATTTATAAAATTCCAAAGTTGTCATATTCTCAATGTGTACCTTGTAACGATGTCAAATAACTATTTATCAAATTTTAATATTAAATACTTAAATTAGATTCATTAATATTTGTTAGTTATGTACTTAGAGAATTTTGAAACATGATATATTCCATACATTAATTGCATTGTATCGTTTCATTTTTTAGAAATTAATATTTTAGAAATTAAATTTATTATTAATTTTATTTACATACTTATAAAATCCAAAAGATGTCATGTTTTTTTAGAATTAATATTTTTAATCAATATTTAAATTAGATGGATGGCATGAATTAGTATTATATATAAAACTCAATTAATTATCAATATTTAATTAAAGAGAGATTTTTTTGCATGATTAGTGGTGCGACCTGATCTGATGACAGGTTGTTGAAAAACTTTGATAAGTTTGGACAGACTTGGTTGGGACGAGCTGAACTGATAACCTTAGAAAGAGGAATAATGAGGTTGAAGATGAGCCTATAACCTGGTAAAAACTGTTCTAACCTCATTTGAAGCCTTGTGTAAAGTTTCAAGAGATCAGGTCAAGAATTGGGAGAACTCAGCGACAAAACAGATTTGTTCTCTGGAAGGAAGCTTCCAGGTCAGGTCATATTGAGTAACGACACGAGATTCTCAGGTTTTCTATTTCCGAGATCTCAGAAAGGTCCCACTTGGTGAAAGTTATAACTATCTCAGCCCCAAGGCTGAGAAAGGTATGACATTCTAAGCATTCTTCTCCTGATTTTTCTTATTCCTATCTAAAACTCTTAACTGACTTAAGTATTGGAGAAGTTTCCACCAGAAAATCCCCGCTGGTCCTTTCTAACGTGTCTTTATTTGAACAAGTCGGGAAGTTCTCAGGGAAAGGAGCAGGTGTTATTGGTATAGTTTTCAGGGCGAAACAATTGGCGCCGCCTGTGGGAAGAATTGAACAAAGCTAAGACATGAGAACGAAGCATGGCATCAGATGGTCTCCGGCGAAATCTTATGGCGGAGCTGGGCGGTACGCCAAGCTCAGCCATGCCTAAGGGAATTCCAGGGGCGGCAGCACCATCAGCGGCGGCCAGGCGCAACACACCACCGCCTCAGTAAACACCAGCGCGTACAGACGGATAATTCCTGCGACAGATATCCGAGCTTATCGGCACGGCCGTGGAGGCGGCGGTAGAGAAGAAGTTTGCAGAGCGATCGCCACCCAACCTCAAAGCAACTCCGCCAGCCGGTGGGGAACTATCTCGGCCTACCCCAAGAACTGCTAGAGCTCCAAATGAGGATGAGGGGGATAGCTCTTTCAATTCCGATAGCGATACTTCCAGCAGAGCCAACCCATATCTTACTGAGCAAATGTAAAATCTTCAAAGGGAGGTAAGAGAAATGAAGCAAAAGATGGCAAGTGCGGGGACAGGACATATGCAAAGTAGTACTCCATTCACGGAGGTGGTCATGAGGGACGATCTCCCAACTTCTTACCATTCCATGGGCTTCGAATACAATGGGACAACGGATCCATGGGATCACCTGAGCCGGTTCGAGATTGCAGCCACCTTGCACAAGTTCTCTGATGCGGTCATGTGTTGGGTCTTCCCCACAACCTTCACGAAGTCAGATCAGATCTGGTTTAGCCAACTACCCTCCATTCCATAAGTAACTTTGATGAGTTCAGTTCTGCATTCTAGCAACAGTTTACTAGTTGTAGGAAATATCAAAAAATGTCACTGGAACTGTTCAGTTTGAAGCAAAATGAAGGCGAAAGTTTGCGTGGATATATCAAGCGATTTATAGATGCCAAGCTGGAGGTACCATCAACATCTGAGGAGTTCTTGGTCAATGCCTTGGCTCAAGGGCTCAGGAAGGGGGAGTTCTTCCAATCGTTGGTAGTTAAGACAGCGTTGAAATTTGGAGAGCTCTTGGAGAGAACAGAAAAGTACATCCACTTGGAAGAGGCCTTGAAGATAAAAGACGATGGAGAGAAGCGGAGGGAACGACCCGACAAGGAGGATAGGACACCAATGAAGAAACCCAGGACTGATCTGGTAGGAGGTCATCCTCGGTTCGATAGGTATACACCTTTGGATTCACCTCAAGGAGAAATCCGGCAGGCAATCGAGCGGCATCCCGATCTCAAGTGGCCTAGAACGTATTCCCAGAAACCGAGAAAGGAAAAATCCGATCGATTCTGTCGATATCACAATGAATATGGTCATGACTCAGATGAATGCATACATTTGAAGTACGAGATAGAACGAATGGTGCAAGAAGGACACCTCAATGAGTTTGTACGGGAAAAAAGGGAAGGACTCAGATTTGACTCCTATAAAAAGGAACAATACCAAACCAGACAGGGACGAAACGGTGGCGTATGAGTACACAAAGGGAGAGCCAATCTCAGGAAGTACAAGGTGAAATCCTGATAATCATAATAGGTGAATGGGACGAACATTCCCGGTGAACCCAAAACAATTATGTACTGGCTGCAAGAGACCTCACAAAGAGAGCACGTGAAGATGGACAGTTGGCACCGAGTCCAAACATATGCATCGATTCGGAGGACGAGAACGGTATTCTAGCTCCGTATATGGATGCCCTGGTCATAAAAGCTACTGTTGCTAACTATAACGTACGACGGATCTATGTTGACACAGGAAGCTCAGTAGATATTATGTTTTATGATTGCTTTCGGAAGCTGAATTTAAGTATGAGTTAGAAGAGGTCACGACCTCATTGGTAAGCTTTGCTGGGGGAGCCCTGAGACTGCTGGGAGCAGTAAATCTCTTGGTTACAATGGGGGATGACCCGTTTAGGCAGACCAGGTCGGTGCATTTTTTGATAGTGGATGCACCCTCCTCATATAATGCCATGTTGGGGCGGCCATCTTTAAGCCAATTTGAAGCAGTAATATTTATCTATCACATGAGTTTGAAGTTCCCTGCTCAGGATGGAGTGGTCGAAGTCTGTGGTGACCAATATACGTCGTGACAGACGTATGTGGAGTGTTCGGCACAATGAAGAGGAAAGGCAATGCAAGAGGGCAAGAACAGAGGAAGCCAGACCCGAGCTAATTCAGCGAGAGGAAAACCTGATGGTAGTGGACGTAGTCACAGGAGATGATAGTCGAGTCTTGCACATAGGAACGACTTTAAATCCGAAGGTGTTGTTAGATCCGGTCGCGTTTTTGAGAAACAATGCAGATGTCTTTGCCTGGTCTCCCCAAGATTTAGTAGGGATAGACCCGTCAATAGCTAAGCATCATCTCAACAGCAGCCCCATGACAAAGACGGTGAAGCAGAGAAAGCGCAACTTCATTACTGAGAAGGAAGCCATTATTGTTGCAGAGGTGGGAAATTTGCTCCGAGCCAAGCATATTCAGGAAATATAATTCCCAGAGTGGATCGCTAACGACGGTGTTGGTACCAAAGACCCAGGACGATTGGCGAATGTGCATAGATTTCAGAGACCTCAATCGCACATGTCCCAAGGACCACTAACCGCTGCCAAGGATAGACAAGATGGTGCATTCCACATCAGGCTGTGAACTCCTAAGCATGATGGACGCATCGCAAGAATATCACTAGATCAGGTTGGCCGAAGAAGATTGGAAATGGGTTAGTTTCATAACCCCACAAGGAACTTATTGTTACGTGGTCATGCCATTTGGGCTCAAAAATGCAGGCGCCACATATCAACGGCTGGTAGATAAAATGATCAAGACCTCAGGGAAACATTCAATACCTTGAGAGAGTGTAGAATGAAGCTCAATCCCAAGAAGTGCGCATTTGGGGTGAGAGCTGGAAGGTTCCTTAGGTATATGGTCACGGAAAGGGGAATAGAGGCCAATCAAGAGAAAGTTAAATCCATTACGGACATGCAACCTTCGAGAAACGTCAAAGAAATGCAATGTCTGGCTAGATGAATAGCATCCCTGAGCAGGTTTGTTTCACGCTCGGTCGAGAAGAGCTTACCATTTTTTCGAGCTTTGCGAAAGAGGGCTCGATTTCAGTGGGACGAAGAATGCCAGGAGGCATTTCAGAAATTGAAAGAGCATATGTCCAGCATGTCATTGCTTACCAAACCAGTCCAGGGGGAACCTTTGATCCTATACCTATTTGTAAGGAAGCAAGTTGTAAGCAAGGTCCTAATAAGAGAAGAAGGCAGGATGAAAAAACTGGTGTATTACTGGAGTAAGGTGTTGCATGATGCTGAGCTCCGGTATGTGGAGATAGAATGAGCCATGATAGCCTCGACCAGGACAGCTCACAAGCTCCGCCCTTATTTTCTTTCGCACAACATAGTGGTCAGAACCAACCTACCTCTGAAAGCAATCATGGATAAACCAGAAGCCTTAGGGCGCCTGGTGAAATGGATAATCGAGCTCAGCGAGTTCGATATCAATTTCAAAGTGCGAACGGCAATAAAAGCCCAGGCACTGGATGACTTTATGTAAGAGATGACCATCTCTCCTAAGGAGAAGAGAGAGTGGATGATCTACACAGACAGCTCGGTAGGCAACCTGGGTTGTAGCGTAGGAATAGTATTAATAGACCCAGAAGGTGTGACCACAGAATATGCGGTGCGGATGAACTATTCCTTATCCAATAATGCAACGGAGTATGAGGCCCTGCTGAGAGGAGTTCAGATGGCAAAAGAATTGGGGGCAAAACGGATATGCGCACGGGTGGATTCACAACTTTTATACAAGCAGATAAGGGGAGAATTTGAAATGAGGGAAGAACACAAGCAAAAATTATCTAGCTTAATTTCGTGAGCTGGCCAACAACATGGATGCTTTGACCGTCCACCAAATCCTTAGAGAAGAAAATGGCCGAGTAGATTACCTGGCTAAGGTAGCTAGCTCGACAACGGATTGCCAAGAAAGGGTAATCACTTTATTAATGGCGCATTGGGAATTTAAAGAAGAGGAGACACACACACTAGAAGAAGAAAAGGACCGGCGTTCCCCTATTATGGCATATCTGGAGAAGAGAGAGCTACCTGATAATAGGAAAGAGGCAGCGAAAGTAAAAATCAGGTCATCTCATTTTTGCTTGATAAACGGAGAACTGTTCAGAAGAGGGTTTGGGCAACCTCTTTTTCGGTGATTAATCCAGAAGGAGGGCGCCCTTATTCTCAATGAAATTCATGAAGGGTGTTGTGGCAACCACATGGGTGCTAGAACCCTATCAAGCAAGATCATGAGAGCAGGCTATTTTTTGCCACAGTTAAGAAAGAGGCAGAGGACTTTGTTAGAAGATGTGACAAGTGCCAGAGGAATTCACCCCCAGTGCATCGGCCTGCAGAAGAGCTCATGAAAATGAGCTCTCCCTGCCCCTTTTCCAAGTGCAGGATAGATCTGGTTGGAACTTTCCTCACAGCCCCAGCTCAGAAGAAGTTCCTGATTGTGGCCATTGATTACTTCAGCAAGTGGGTGGAGGCTAAAGCCTTAGCGAAGATTACAGAGGAGTCGGTAATGGGTTTCTTATGCAAGAATATAGTGTGCCTGTTTGGAGTCCCGAGGACCTTAGTGTCAGATAATGGCACGCGGTTCATGGGAGCTCAGATTCGAGCCTGGTGCACTAAGATGATGATAGACCAACATTTCACATCTGTCTACCACCCTCAAGCAAATGACCAAGTCTTGGTAACCAATTGAATCCTGGTGTAGGGGATTAAGGCACGTTTAGAAAGGTCAGGAGGCAAATGGGTAGAGGAGCTTAGTTCGATTCTACGGGCTTATCGAACCAACCCCAATGAAAGTACTGGAGAGACCCCATTTAGCCTAGTATATGGCATAGATGCCATAACTACCACGAAAATAAGCATTGAGACCCACCGAATACAGAGATAAACCAGAATGAGCTGCTTATACAGAACACATTGGATTTGATTGAGGAAAAAAGAGAGAGAACTGCGGTAAGGATGGAGCATATGAGGGGACGAATCAAGGCGACCTATAATAAATCAGTACTGAAGAGGCACTTCTAGATAGGAGACCTGATCTTGCACAGAGCTGACTTGGGGAACACAAAGGGAAAGCTAGATACCACTTGTTAAGGACCATATAAGGTCACGAAAGTTCTTGCAGGGGGGCTTACGAATTGGAACAGATAGATGGAATCATAGTACCCCGAGGATGGAATTTAACGAACCTACGAATTTATTATGTGTAAGATTATTTCATGAAACTTATTTATATAAAATAGTGGTTTGAATTTATCCATATTTTATTGCAAGCTGACCTGATTGTCAGAAAAATGTTTAGCTCAGGTTGGCTAAGGGCGGATGCCCCAAAATTCCTGACCTTATTATCAGAGAATTTTTTTAGCCCTAATTGGCTAAGGGCGGTGCCCCAAAAATTCCTGACCTGATTGTCAGAGAAATTTTTTTAGCCCTGATTGGCTAAGGGCGGATGCTCCAGAATTCCTGACCTAATTGTCAGAGAAATTTTTTAGCTCTGATTGGCTAAAGGCGGATACCCCGGAATTCCTGACCTGATTGTAAGAAAAATGTTTAGCCCAGATTGGCTAAGGACGGATGCCCAAAAATCCCTGACCTTATTATCAGAGAAATTTTCTAGCCCAGATTGGCTTGGGGCGGATGCCCCGAAAACCCAACCTAAATGGGATTAGCTTAGTATGACCTCAAATATACCTGACCTGGAGAACAGGATCTGGTTGGGATGACCTGAGTTGCCACTCTGAACTCCCCAAGGAAAAGGGAACGAAGATTGATCCTGATCTGGGCTTGTGGTTCAGAAGAGGAATTTGTCTTGCTCAGGTCGAGAAAAAAGAAAAGGCTAAAATAGCAAGGTAACTCCTCCACTTGTCATAAACACGATAATCTGGTCAACCATCCTGCATTGCAGTTTTCCTGGGGGGGATGCGTTGGCTTATGGCTCAGGAAAAGAAGGATGAAGCGGAGGGTAAACCTACAGCTTGATGGATATCGTCCCGACTTGATCATAATCCTTGGTTACGGTTTTGAGAGATCAGGTCTTGAATTTGAGAGCTTAATTACAAAACTTGTCTGTTCCCTGGAAAGAAGCTTCCAGACTAGGTCGTCTTGAATAACGGCCTGATATTCGCGTGTTTCCATTTCTAGAATCTCAGAAGGGTTCTGCTTGCCAATAACTATAAATATCTCAACCCTAAGTCTGAGAGAGGGATGACATTCTAAAGCATTCTTCTTCTGATTTTGTTTATTCTGATAAAAAAAGTTGTACTGACTTAAGCATCGGAGAGGTTTCCACCGGAAAACTCCCGGTGGTCCTTTATAACGTATTTCTTGTGAAGCAGGTCGGAATATTCTTAAGGAAGGAGCAGATGTTCCCGGTGTAACTTTCATGGCAAAACAATTGGCGTCGTCTGTGGGAACATCAGAGCTAAGACGTGAGAAAGAGCATGGCATCAGAAGGACTTAGGCAGAACTTGATGGTGGAGGTAGGTGGAACGCCAAGCTCTACCGGGCCTACGGCTGTACCAGAGATAACAGGGCCATCGGCGGCAACCAGTACGGACACAACGCAGCCCCCTCCCATTGGAGCCACGCAAATCGATGGTAGAATTCTGAATAACTCCTTCTTAAGACAATTATCTGACCTCATCGGGAAAGTGGTGGAGGTGGTTGTGGAAAAGAAATTCGCTGAACTTTCGACACCACCCTCCAAGAAAAACTAGCCGCCAGAGACGGAGATGCTGCGCACGGCTCAACAAAAATCTAGAGCTTCTTTCTTGGAAGACGTGGAGAGCTTTTCTGCTTCAGAGAGCAAGACTTCAAGCAAAGAAAACCCAGACCTCACCGAGCAACTGCAAATATCTGCAAAAAGAGGTCAGGGAAGTTAAGCGAAAGATGGCGGACGTGGTTACAGGCCAGTCATGGAGGAGCACTCCATTCACGGAGGCGGTCATGAAGGATGATCTCCCAGCTTCTTACCGATCCATGGTCTTCGAATACAATGGGACAACAAATTCGTGGGATCACCTGAGCAGATTCGAGATCACAGGTACCTTGCACAAGTTTTCCGACTCGGTCATGTGTCGGGTTTTCCGTACGACCTTTACAAAGTCAGACCAGTTCTAGTTTAGCCAGCTACCCCCTATTCCATAAGCATTTTTGATGAGTTCAGTTCTGCATTCCTGCACCAGTTCACCAGTTGTAGAAAGTATTAAAAAATGCCACTAGAGTTATTCAGTTTGAAGCAGAAGGAGAACGAAAGCCTTCGAGTATATATCAAAAGGTTCACAGATGCCAAACTGGAGGTGCCCTCAGCCTCTGATGAGCTCTTGGTCAATGCCCTGGACCAAGGGCTCAGGAAGGGGGAGTTCTTCCAGTCGTTGTTTGTAAAGCCAGCACTAAAATTTGGAGAGCTCTTGGAGAGAGAAGAAAAGTACATCCACTTGGAAGAAGCCTTGAAGATGAAGGACGATGGAGAGAAGTGAAGGGAATGACCTGATAGGGAGGATAGGACCTCGATAAAGAAACCTAAGACTGATCTGGTCGGAGGTCGCCCCGGTATGATAGGTATACACCTTTAGCTTCACCCCAAGTTGAGATATTGCAAGCCATTGAGCGACACACAGACCTTAAGTGGCTAAGGACGTACTCACAAACTCTGCGGAAGGAGAGATCTTACCGGTTTTGTCACTACCATAACAAGTATGGTCATGACACAGATCAGTGCACCCATTTGAAGGACGAACTGGAGCGGTTGGTGCAGAAGGAGAACCTAAAGGAGTTTGTGCAGGCGAGACAAGAGGAATCTAGAACGTACCCTCATAACCGAGATCGGCGTCAGGGAAACAAGCGAGAATTCAACAGTGGATGCAGCAATAGGAAAAAGAATGATCAGGCTGAAGAAATTAGGGGCGAGATCCTGATGATCACAGGCGGCGAGTGGGATGAGCATTCCAGGAGAACCCAGAAAAATTATGTGCGGGCTGAGAAAGATTTGGCAAATATATCGCGAGAGGTGGGGCAATTAACACCAAGTCTAAACATATGATTTGGGTCAGAAGATGAGAATGGCATCCTGGCCCCTCACATGGATGCCTTGGTCATTACAGCCACCATTGCCAACAACACTATTAGACGAATCTTTGTGGATACAGGAAGCTCCGCTGACATCATGTTCTATGACTGTATTCGAAAGTTGAACTTGAACGTAGAGTTAGAAGAGGTCACGACCTCATTGGTAGGCTTTGCGGGGGGAGCCCTAAAATCATTGGGAGCAGTAAATCTCCTCGTTACGCTGGGAGATGACCCATTCAGACAGACCAGGTTGGTGCATTTCTTGATAGTATATGCACCTTCCTCGTATAATGTTATGCTAGGATGACCATCTCTAAGCCAGTTCCAAGCGGTAATCCCTGTCTACCATATGAAGTTGAAATTCCTTGCCCAGGACGGTGTGGGAGAGGTTTATGGTGACCAATACACGTCTAGATGTACATATGTAGAGAGCGTGCAGCGCAATGAAGAAGGACGATGTAAAAAGGCAAGAATTGAGGAAGCCAGATCTGACCTAGCTCATAGAGAGGAAAACATAATGACGTTCGAGGTAGTTCCATGAGACGATAGTCGAGTCTTGAACGTAGGAACGACTCTCAGTCCCGAGGTGTTGGTAGAGCTGGTAACCCTCCTCAGGAATAGTGCAGATATCTTTGCCTGGTCTCCCCAAGACCTAGTTGTGATAGACCCGGCAGTAACTGAGCAACACCTCAACATTAGTCCGACAATGAAGCCGGTAAAACAAAGAAAGCTAACTTTGGGCCATAGAAGGAAGCTATCATCAAGGCAGAGGTGGAGAAATTGCTGAAGGCTGGGCACATTCGAGAAATACAATTCCTAGAGTGGCTCTCCAATGCGGTCTTAGTACTAAAAATAGAGGAGGACTGGAGGATGTGTATTAACTTCCGGGATCTCAATATAGCCTATCCGAAAGACCACTATCCATTGCCAAGGATTGACCAGCTGGTGGATTCCACATTAGGCTGTGAGCTGCTAAGTATGATGGATGCCTCGCAAGGGAACCTATTGTTATGTGGTCATGCCCTTTGGGCTTAAAAATGCGGGAGCCACGTATCAGCGACTGGTGGACAAAATGTTCAAAAATCAGCTCGGGTGTAATATGGAAGTGTATGTAGATAACATGCTGGTCAAAAGCGTAACGGCGACCTCATACGTGGATGACCTGAGGGAAGCTTTCGATACTTTGAGGAAGTATAAAATGAAGCTCAACCCTATGAAGTGCATGTTTAGGGTCAGATTTGGAAAGTTTCTGGGGTATATGGTCACATAAAAAAGAATAGAAGCAAATCCAGAAAAAGTCAAGGCTATCATGGACCTGCAACCCCTAAAAAATGTCAAGGAGATGCAATGTCTGGCTGAACGGATAGCACCCCTGAGCAGATTTGTTTCACACTCAGCGGAGAAAAGTTTACCATTTTTTCAAGCCTTACGAAAGAGAGACCCATTTCAATGGGATGAAAAATGCCAGGAGGCATTTCAAAAATTGAAGGAGCATCTGGTCGGCATGTCATTGCTTACCAAGCAGATCCAGGGAGAGCACAATTCTGATTCAGGAAGAAGGTAGGATGCAGAGGGCGGTATATTACTGGAGCAAGGTCTTGCATGATGCTGAGATTCTATACGTAGAGAAAGAACGGGCCATG
The DNA here is from genome assembly GCA_014905375.1 of Phtheirospermum japonicum. Classification (NCBI taxonomy): domain Eukaryota; kingdom Viridiplantae; phylum Streptophyta; class Magnoliopsida; order Lamiales; family Orobanchaceae; genus Phtheirospermum; species Phtheirospermum japonicum. The sequence continues at coordinate 647,085 of BMAC01000245.1, forward strand.
CTATCCCTGGTTGGAACAGCTAGCAAACTCCGCCCCTACTTTCTTTTGCACGATATAATGGTCGAAACCAACCTACCATTAAAGGCATTTATGAATAAGCAGAAACCTCGGGATGCCTGGTGAAATGGGTAATCGAGCTCCGCGAGTCTGATATCAGCTTTGAGGCACGAACATCAATCAAATCCCAAGCACTGGTTGACTTCATGCAAGAGATGACCAGTTCTTCTGAGAAGGAGAAGGAGTGGGCAGTCTACACAAATGGCTTGGTAGGAAACCTTGGTTGTGGTGCGGGGATACTACTAATCGACCCAAAGGGAGTTACCACTAAATATGCTGTACGAATGAACTACTCCTTTTCCAATAATGCGGTAGAGTATGAAGCCTTGTTAAGAGGGGTTCAGATGGTAAAGGAGTTGGGAGCATAGTAGGTATGCGCACGGGTGGATTCACAACTTGTGTAAAAACAGATAAGAGAAGAATTCGAAACCAGGGAAGAACACATGCAAAGATATTTGGCTCAGTTCCGTGAATTGGCTAGTGGCATGAACTCTTTGACAGTCCATCAAATTCCCAGAGAAGAAGATGGCCGAGCTGATTATCTAGCTAAGTTGGCGAGCTCAGCAACAGACTGTCAAGAAAGGATAATCACCCTTTTAATGGCCTATCGAGAATTCGGAGAAGATGAGGGACACGTTTTACAGGAAAAAGCAGATTGGCACTACCCGATCAAAACATATCTGGAGAAGGGAGATCTACCAGACATTAAGAAAGAGGCAGCAAAAGTAAGGATTAGGTCATCTTGTTTCTGCTTAATAAAGGGAGAGCTGTTCAGAAGGGGATTTGGACAACCTCTTCTGCGGTGTGTAAGCCAACAGGAGGGTGCCCACATTCTTAAAGAAATTCATGAAGGTTGTTGTGGCAATCACATGGGTGCTAGGACCCTGTCAAGCAAAATCATGAGAGCTGGCTATTTCTTGCCATTGTTGCGGAAAGAAGCAGAGGACTTTGTTAAAAGATATGACAGATGCCAGAAGATTTACCCTTTAACCCATCGATTGGAAGAGGATCTCATGACGATGAGCTCTCCCTGCCCCTTTGCAAAATGGGGGATAGATCTAGTTGGACCATTCCCCACAGCTCCAGCCTAGAAGAAGTTCTTGATTGTGGCCATCGATTATTTTAGCAAATGCGTGGAGGCTGAATCTCTGGCAAAAATTACCGAGGATGCGGTGATGGGTTTTATATGGAAGAACATAGTGTGTCAATTTGGCATTCCTAGGGTCCTGGTCTCGGACAATGGCACGCAGTTCATGGGAGCTAGGATCCGAGCCTAGTGCACTAAGATGAAGATAGACCAACACTTCACATCTGTCTATCATCCCCAAGCAAATGGTCAAGTCGAGGTGACTAATCGCATCTTGGTTCAAGGGATCAAGGCACGCCTAGAAAAATCAGGCAGCAAATGGGTAGAGGGGATCAGTTCAATCTTCTAGGCCTATCTCACTAATCTCAAGGAGAGCACTAGAGAAACTCCCTTCAGCCTAGTTTATGGCATTGACACTGTAACTCCTGTGGAAATAGGCCTAGAAACTCACCGAGTACAAAGTTTTGATGCAGATCAGAATGAATTGCTAATTCAGGATGCAGTGGACTTGATTGAGGAAAAAAGAGACCGTGCTGCGATCAGAATGGAGCACATGAGAGGACGAGTCCGGGCAGCCTATAACAAAACAGTAGTAAGGAGGCATTTTCAAGTAGAAGACCTAGTCCTGCGCAGGGCTGACTTGGGAAGGATCAAAGGGAAGCTAGATGCCACTTGGCAAGGACCATTTAAGGTAAACAAAGTTATGGCAGGAGGAGCTTATGAGTTAGAGAAAATGGAGAGAGTCAGAGTAACCCGAGCGTGGAATGTAACAAATTTACGAAAATATTATGTGTAAGATTATTTTATGAAACCTATTTATATAATGATGATTTGAGTTTATCCATATCTTATTATGAACTGACCTGATTGTCAGTATGAATTTTTGGAAGCCAGGATTAGCTAAGGGCGGATGCCCCGATATTCCTGACCTGATTGTCAGTGTGAAATTTTAAAGCCATTATTGGCTAAGGGCGGGTGCCCCAATATTCCTGACCTGATTGTCAGTGTGAAATTTTTGAAGCCAAGATTGGCTAAGGGCGGATGCCCTAACATCCCTGACCTGATTGTCAGGGTAAAATTCTTAAAACAAGGATTGGCTAAGGGCAGATATCCCGATATTCCTGACGATACCTATATGCTCGACTAGAGGCAGCGTGAGCTTCGCTACAGCGGCGGTCAGCCGACATGCTGATTCAAGTAAATCAGCCTTCTCCTCTTCTAATTGACAGTTGAGCTGGCTGAGCTTAGCCCACTCACGCTTTTAATAGCGTTTCTTTTGCCTTTTCCTCTTCAAAAGCCTACATACTTGAGAAATTTTCCCGAAGAGCAAAAAGTTTGTCGGAAAGTTTAAAGTTATCAGCAAAGAGTGAGAGGTTTTTTCTCTTTACAGCATCAATTTATTCGAGCAAAGAAGAAGAAGCCATAATGAAATGCATAAGGAAAAAACACGTATATAAAGAAAATAAACGCATGTGATTCATAACAGAATAGTACTAGGGTTTCCTTAAAACAAAGAAACCCTAAAACTATAAAAATGACAAAGTTGTTTTAGAGTACAGAGATATTGAATCAGAACAGAAAAGAGGAAGGGCAACCCAGATCAGCCTAGTTCGCCATGCCATCATCCCCACCATCAAGATCTTTGGCAAACTTCTCCACAGCGTCCTCCTCAGAAAGATCACTGGGTGATACCCCACCGAGTAACTCACCTAGATCAGCAAAGGTCGGGGAGGGAGTAGAGGAAGGTAATACTAAAGATACACTCTAATCTGGGTGAGAAGAAGACACGGGAGCAGAGGAGCGGAAGAGCTGGAGGACATGCTCAGCAAATTCATGAGTTCCGAGCTGGTGCAGGCGATCTCCTTCAGCCGAATAGGAGAAGCTTATGGGCTCAAGATTCCCCTGAATGGGATTGCTCCAATCGTAAGGGTATGAGGTATTTTCCTTGAACCACTTCTCACAAGTGTCCAGGCCAAGGTTGAGATACACTAAGGCCTCAGGTAAAGGAGCTTGTAGAGATCCCTTGACTCAAGGAAGGCCTGTTCTATAGCCTCCCTGGTGGTCTGGATAAGCCGAAGCCCATCCTTTGAATCCAAAAACTCAGTTCTTCCGTCTTCTCTGCCCCTCTCCAAAGCCGCACCAACCTGGCTCAATACCTCAGCTCGAGCCTCTTCCTCCTTCTCCTTTGCAGCCAACATCTCTGCTCTGGATTTTTCCTCCCCTTCCCTGGTTGTCGTCAACTCGGCTTTGACCCTTTTTAGCTTAGACCCTCTCTCTTTGCAGAGAACCATCAGTTTCTTTTGCTTCTCTTTTAAAAGGTTATGATCTTTGAACAGATCGGTGTTCATGAGAGATCCCCTAGAATGGGCCACCAGAATGGACCTCTTTGTTGCGGCCTGAAAGATAACCAAATTTATGATTAATAGCAATAAAGGCAAAATACGTATAGAAGAGAAAAGAAGAATAGTTACCCTAGCCTCGTCCTGGCATAGTAATTCGATCAACTTTGGATCAGTCCATTTCTCCAGAGTCTTCTGATCTGATGTTAGGCACTGGCGTTGGATAAACTGGATGGCCATGTCCCCTAAGTAGTTGAGGACAGAAGTGCTGGTGAATAGGGTGGTATTGGGTTGAACCACTTTGGCCTGGGGACGGCCACTCCTTTTCCTGCTCTGGCCCATTTTCGGGAAACCCGTGCCCGCTCTCCCTCTAAATCGGTCTGAGCTGTCAAATCCACCTCATGTTGGGTAGACGCCTCTTGTGGACCAGACCAGGTGGGCTGAAGAGCCTCCGTGGGCCCAATATCCAGCTCTCCCAAACTCTTCTTGGGAATCCGGGCAGTTTTTTGAGCCTCCAACAATTTCCTCATCATGGTGGTTGCACAAAATAAGATATTTTATTAGACATGAGAAAAGAATGGAAGGCAGAGCAGGGTGATTTTCTTTTGCATATACCAATATCAGGGGTCAAAGGGCTTGTCTCTTCTCTGGAATTGAAGAAATCCAGAACAAAAGGGAGAAGAATTTTGGTCAAGTGAAAGACATTCTCATTCAGGGTCGCAATGATTTTATTTAAACGAGGAGACTTGTCTCCCACGGATAGTTGGGCCTGAGGTGGGAGTTGGTCGATGGACTTGGGGGGAAAGCCCCAATCACCAGAATAGTGTATGAAAAATAACTTCTTCTTCCAAGCCTTGTTAGAAGAAGGACCGTCGGTTAAAAAATAGACACCGGGGCGAGCACACAGATAAAACTAACTGGCAGATGCTTTTGGCCTAAAATAGTGAGTAAAATGTCGGGGCTGTAGGAGTAAGTCCGGCATATTACATGGCTATGTTGTAACCTATGATTATCCTAAAGGAATTAGGGACAAATTTGTGTACCGGAATTTTATATATCTGGGCAATTTCTAATATGAAGGGATTAACGGGGAGGTGCAACCCTGCCTGGAACTGGTCCACGGAGAAGGTCAGGTGGCCGGAGCATGGTTGATAGGCTCTGTCGCCTCCGCCGGGGTTGACTAATGAGAATTCTAGATGGATTTGAAATCTCGACCTCAACCCCTCCACTGTCCTATTACTAAGGACGAAGACGATATTATCGGGGTGTCTCGGAATAAGGGGAGCCCACTCGGCGGAGGTATTTGGGGAAGAAGAGAAGGTTGCTGGAGAAGAGGAATTCGGGCTCTTATTGGTGGAGGAGGAAGAAGACGATTGAGTAGACATAATTTGAAAAGACAAGGACTCGAGAAATACCTAGTTTTTTGGAGGTGATCGGAAACCGCTCGGAGAAGAAGAAACTGCGAGAAAGAGAGAGATAAGACAAAATGCTTGGTGAGGAAGAGCGAAAGTGAAAAATAAACCGAGAAAAGAGAAGAAAAGGGATAAATTTTGATAATGATTTTTGAAAAGGAATCTGATGGGATTCGGAAAGTTAATGCGCGTCAGAGGTACACTACCCGAAAAGGCGTGTTGGGGTCTCAACCGTCAAAAATGAGAAAAAGGACGTTACAGATCATCCTTAAAATATACGACCTGATTTAAAGGGCAGATTCAGCGGGATCTGTGCCTGTTATTGAAGAATTTGGAAAGACGTGTGGAAAATCTCAACCTTCTGGAGTGAAACCCTAGGTCTCGTGGTTTATCCCAACCACTTCAGAGGGGGACTGGTTGGTATGACCTCAAATATACATGACCTAGAGAACAAGATCTGGTTAGGATGACCTGAGTTGCCACTCTGAACTCCGTAAGGAAAAAGAAACGAAGATTGATCCTGATCTGGGCTTGTGGTTCAGAAGAGGAATCTGTCCTGATCAGGTCGAGAAAGAAGAAAAGGCTAAAATGGAAAGGTCACTCCTCCACTTTTCATAAACAGGATAATTCGGTCGACCATCCTACATGGCGATTTGCCTGGGAAGACCTGGTGGGGATGAGTTGGCTTATGGCCTCAGGAAAATAAGGATGAAGCGAAGGGTAAACCTATAACTTGATGGATATCGTCCCGACCTGATCATAAGCCTTGGATAAGGTTTTGAGAGATCAGGTCAGGAATTTGAGAACTTAGTGGCAAAACTGGTCTATTCCCTAGAAGGAAGCTTCCAGACCAGGTCGTTTTGAATAACGGCCTAAGATTTGAGGGTTTATCTTTTTGGAATCTCGGAAAGGCCCCGCTTGGCAAATACTATAAATATCTAAGACCTAAGGATGAGAGAGGGATGACATTCTAAGCATTCTTCTTCTGATTTTGTTTATTCCGATCAAAAATGCTTTACTGACTTAAGCATCGGAGAGGTTTCCACTGGAAAACCCCGGTGGTCCTTTCTAATGTGTTTCTTGTGAAGCAGGTTGGGATATTATTAAGGAAGGAGCAGGTGTTTTCGGTGTAGCTTCCAGGGCGAAACACCGCTAAAACCCGATTGGATAAGGGATGAACACCATTGACCCGACCTGTTTATCAATTATAAGGGCATGAGCCCCAAACCTAGCTTGATCATCAATAACGGACGTGAGTCTTTACAGGTACACACCCTAAGAACATCAAAACAAGATATCAAGAGAAGAGTATTCGAGCCTGGTTTGGCCAAGAGAAAAGCGTAATAAGAGCAGTCAAGAACAAAATATTCGAAAACATAGCAAAATTTCATTAACTCGGCAGATTTTATTACAACTACATATGAAAAGGAATATGCTTGCAGAAATTGCAGAAATACACTAGGCCAAGTCATGAAAACATCATGGATGAGATAAAGAAGCCCTCCTATCAAAAGACGAAATCCGGCGAATGCGCCACATCTCGCGTTTAGTTTCGTGAAGACATTGACGATACTTGTCCGCTCGTTCAGTGGAAGAGTGAGCCTCGTTGGTGGTGGTGGTCAGTCGGTATACTAACTCAAGCAGGTTAGCTTTTTCCTCCTGGAGTTGACAGTTGAGCTGGTGAAATCCACCCACTCACGCTTGTAATGGCGCTTCTTTTGCCTTTTTCTCCAAGAAGTTTGCGCAGTTGGGGAATTTTTCACGAAGTTGGGCGTTCTCTTCGGAAAGATGAAAATTTTCATTAAAGAAAGCGAGGTTTTTCTTTTTCAAATTATCAATTTCTTCGGAGAGAGAATATGAAGCCATAATGAAAATATGCAGAAGAGAAATGGAATTTTATAAATAAGAAAAGTACAGAGGGTACTAGGGTTTCCTGAATTTCTGGAAACCCTATATATAAACAAACAAATTAAGGATAAAAACAAAGCATTGTTCAAAATTACAGGCCTTAAATTGATAAAAGCAAATAATAGTTCTGAACAGAGGAGGGCTCTAAGCTCCATAATCTTCAGTGTTAAGCCCTCCCCCAACTTGTTCGGTCCCCCTGGCGACCTCTCTGAAGTCTCGCTCAAATTGGGTATTGCCTTGAAGCTCTTCCAAGTTGACAAAGGTAAGAGAGGGCACAGTCGCTGGTAAGGCGACTGTTCAGGGGGTGGGGTGGGGGGGGGTGGGGGTGGGGTAAGGGTTCAGGAAGGTCTGCCAAACGCGGGCAGCAAACTCCTGAGCCCCAAGCTAGTGGAGTCGGTCATCCTCCGCAACATATGTGAAGCTTGTGGGCTCTAGAGGATTCTGCAGAGGGGCGAGGCGATTGAAAGGATCAAAAGGGTTATCGTCAGACCACTTCTCCTGGGCGTCCAGACCAAGGTGGTAGTAGACGTGCGCTTTTGGAAGGAGGATGTCGTACAGCTCCATGGAACCAAGGAAAGCTTTCCGGGTCATCTCGCTGGTCACTTGGATAAGCCTTTTCCCTTCCTTCGAGTTAAGAAAGTTGGCTTGTCCCCTGGCCTCGCCCTCAGCTTGAGCCTCCATGTCCAGCTCCTTGCCCAGCTCCATATAGATGGTCGCTTCTGCTCGGGCTTGTCCCATTAGATCTTTGGACTGTTTCATCTCGGCCTGGACCACCCTCATCTCAGTTTGAGCCGCTTTCAGCTCTGTTTGGGCCTCTTTCAGTTTGGCATCTCTCTCCTTCAGACGAGCCATCAACCTCTGCTCCCTCTCCTTTAGGGCCGCGTGCTCTTTAGCTTGACTGGCATTCATCATGGAGCCTTCATCTCGGGCTATCAAAATAGCCCTCTTCATCGAAGCGTAAAAAAGAAGAGAAAAAAAAAGGGGAGAAGAAAGGGAAAGAGCAGGGAGTGAGATGATGCTTGAAGAATAATGGAAGTGGAACAATTTAGGAACTAACCCTGTCCTCATCTAGACAGTAGCACTCGATTAGCTCAGCGTCTGTCAACTTGTCCAGGACTCGCCGGTAAGCGGAAGGGCAGTGTCCTTTGACAAAGTGGGCTGCTACATCTCTCGAGTAGTCCTATCAGATGAGCCAATGAAGAATCTCTGGTTGGGGGTAACTATCCTGGACCCTGTACGAACTGCCCCCTTACAAGAACGAGCCCGCTTCCAGGCAGCCAAAGCTTGCTCCTCTTCGGAGTCAGAATGGGAGATCAGGTCAACTTCCCGAGCGGCTGCCCTTTCTGGCTGAGCAGTTATTTCCATCCTGGCAGTCACTTGAGGCTCGACCGCCACCTTTGGTCTAGCTGGGGGCGCGGGGTCCTCGGAGGTAGCAGCCCTGGCCGATTCACCAAGAGGGATCTTCCTAATATTAGAAGTATCTCCCTGGAGAAGTGCTGCCATCTTCTTCTTCATCATCGTAGCTACAAGGAGGAATAACCAGCGAAATAAATAAAAAAATAAAATAATAATAATAAAAAAATAAAATGATGGGGAATTTCCAGATCTGGTAAACATCTAAGAAAGAGGTGGAACTGTTTTAGCTCCGCGAGTATACCGATCTCATAGGGCAGAGGGCCGTTCCCTTGTTAGGAGTTGAAGAAGCCCAGGATTTTGGGCATGAGGAGCTTGGTCAGGTGAAAAACGTGTTGATTTAGGGTATGGATGGTTTTTTCCAGATAAGGGAGTCGATCTCCTCTGGATAATTGGGACTGAGTTGGGAGTGTGTTAATGGTCATAGGGTAAAATCCCCAATCGCCTGAGCATCAAATGGTTTTTTCCATTTTATTAATTCTCTATTTAGATTCAGTCTTTCATGTTTAAGCTTGAGTATTGGATGCTTGAGTTGGTTGATATTATTCATGCAATTTAGTTTATGTTATTTTGCTTCGTTTAATGATGCAAGTTATCGTTTATTTCGTAGTTTTTTATTTCATTCATGATCGTAGATTCGTTAGGATTAATTGAGTTGGTTTATGAATTTTTATGCTGCTGCGTTTTAATTTTTATATTGAGTTATTCCTTAGTTTTGAATTTTAATTAAGTTGCTTATTAGATAATTAATTAGTTAATTAATTTTAAGTTTAATTTGGTTAATTATATGCTTTTAATTCTTAGTTGGTAATTTAGGATAAATTAATTTAGTTTTTAAGTTTAAGTCTTGAGTTTTTAAATTCGTGGTTATTAATCAAAAATAACAAAACCCCAATTTGTAAAAGTTTATATGTGCATATTTATTATTAAGAAAACATCCGAGATACTGAATCGTTGTCCTCGAGAGAATCGACTTGAGTCAACTTCCCACCCTATAAGTGTCCTCGTACTCTTGAGAGTAAGCTTAAATGTTTTTAAATTAAATATATATAAATGGGGTGCATAAAAGCTTGAATAAAAAATTTGGAGCAGCCGAAGATGTTGAGAAAGATGATAGGCTAAGGGAAGAAGAGGTGTCCGGAGAAGTAGAAGCGGACATAATTTAAAGTTACATGAAAAGCGAAAAATACCTGGTTTTTAAGAGAAGGGAAGCCTTGATTGGGGAAGAAGAAAGCGTGTAGTTCTTGAGAAGAAGGATAAGCACTAAGAAATATGAGATGGAATTATGAAAGTAAGAAAGGGGATGAATTTGAAAATGAGTTTTTAGGAAAATGGGGATTCGGTAGGATTTGTGCAATTAAGACGTGTCAGGGCACGATACTCGAAAGGACACATTATGGGTTGTAACTGCTGAGGTGGAATATGAGGCATCGTAGCCCATCCCAAAAGGCACGACTTATTCTGAGAGAAGATTTTACGGTATCTGTGCAATTAATGCGTGTCAGAACAGGATATCTGAAGAGGCGCATTGTGGACCTCAACCGCCAGGATTGGAGTATGAAGTATTGCAGCTCGTCCCCAACCATTCGGGGGGGGACTAATTGGTGCGACCTGATCTGATGACAGGCTGTTGAACAACTTGGATAAGCATGGACAGACCTGGTTGGAACAAGGTGAACTGATGACCTTAGAAAGAGGGAAAATGAGGTAGAATATGAGCCTATAACCTGGTAAAAACTGTCATAACCTCATTCGAAGCCTTGGGTAAAGTTTCAAGAGATCAGATCAAGAATTGGGAGAACTCAGCGACAAAACTAATTTGTTCTCTGGAAGGAAGCTTCCAAGTCAGGTCGTCTTGAGTAACGGCCCGAGATTCGCGGGTTTTCTATTTTTGAGATCTCGAAAAGGTCCCACCTGGCGAAAGCTATAAATATCTCAGCCCCTAGGCTGAGAAAGGTATGACATTTTAAGTATTCTTCTCCTGATTTTGCTTATTCCGATCTAAAACGCTTAACTGACTTAAGCATCGGAGAGGTTTCCACCAGAAAATCCCCGGTGGTCCTTTCTAACGTGTCTTTGTTGGAACAGGTCGGAATATTTTCAGGGAAAGGAGTAGGTGTTATTAGTATAGTTTTGAGGGCGAAATAATTAGAAAAATCAATTATTATATTTTCTTCCCATATTCAATACAAATCAATAAGATTTTACTGAATTAGCCCATTATGTTAAGTGAAAATCAATTTTGTTTTGTTTTATTAAATTTTATTTTATTCTAATTTGAAAATATTTTATATTATTTTATAAATTCTTCTATTTCTTGGATTCTTCTTATATTAAAATATATTGAATAGTCTTTAAGAATTAATATAAACTTCCTATTGTCCCCAAAAGATAGGTTTGGTTGCTATTTTGAGTGACAAAATGATAAACTTATTACTAAACTTATTTTTTCATTTTCATACATATCCATATAATTATCGCACTATACCCATTACCTAGATAACTTTTAAGAAAACTAAGTAACAATAAATAATAATAATTATTTAACTTTAGGGGTATAGATGGAAAGAAAAGACTTTAACTATATTAATCAATATTTGCTTAAACTGTGTTAAATAACCGTAAGCCTATCTTTTTGGAGCGGAGGGAGTACACTTTTTATTTATCTGATTTCATTATTTTATAATATTTATGAGTGTTTTTTTAACTTATTTAGTTCATGGACTTATTAAATAAATATTTATATTTTAATTATATTTGTATTCAATTTTAAAGTATTTTGAGATTTATTTTCCAATATTTTGAAACACGTGTGATTTTATTGAGTTATCTTTCATTACTAAATTTATTTAATAAATATTTATAACAAGAATATAATTTTTTTTTATTTGATTATAATCTAATCTTATGACACAAAAATGGCTACCCGTAATAGAATTGATTCTTGTATGTGGAAAATGTATACTTTGATTGCTACTTAATAAATGAATGATTTATTTATTAGTTTTTATTGAAAAAAATGTATTAAACTCAAATTATAATACATAGATTATTAAAAATTTATTATTTGAAGTAATCTATAATTATAACATATTTTACTTATAATATTCAACTTAATAATCAACTGGCAAGAAAATAAAATAAAAAAATTATTTATATTTTTATTGAATATTAATATATTATATGTCATTATTGTGTACGTATGTAAATAGCCTTTCAAATATTAACTATTCTCAATTATATTACTGATTTATATTTTCATCAAATAAATGAAAATATACAACTTCAAATTAACATATTAATTTAAAGTATTACTAGTATATCTTCATATAAATATAATTTATATTTACATTAGATATCTAAATATTACTATTATATTATTCATTATTTTTTTTAATATATTATTGAAATAACTTCAAATGTAGAATGATTTATATTGGAATTATATTAAATTCAACTATATATGAAGGTTGTTATGATATATAACTAAGATTAACTCTTTGAATTTTTGTAAGTATGTAACTAAGATTATTAATGAATTTAATTTAAACATCAAATACGAAATTATTTAATATTTATAATAATTAATAAATAGATTAGACATGTACAAGACACGAATTGAGAATACATTATTTTAATTTTTTATTTTAGATTTAAAATTCTTTAATATCACAAATATTTTTTATATTTATCTTTTGATGAGTCCCGTGTAATACACGGTTGTTAAACAAGTATATATTAACGCAAAATCTTTCTAATCTATGTATCTGCTTCGTATGCTTCGCTTGGATAATAAAAAAAATTGGTGCTTCGGTTGCTTATGTGTCATTCAAGCCAAATATATACCTAATTTAATATTTTACTTTTATTGTATCTTGCCCTATTCAAAATTTTATTTTTATTATATTTAGTCAACTTAATAGTTTTCTTTTATTATATTTTATCTAATTCACTAGTTTTCTTTTATACTCCTAATATAAAAATATAAATAAGTCATATATAATTAGTAAAAAAATCTAAATTAATTATCTTAGTTAAAAGACAAATTACATATGAAATAACTTTAATTACAAAAAAACTTATTTATGAAAATAACTAAATAAATTGTATTTATAACAAAAGTTGAAATAATTTATTTTGAAATTTAAATATTCTTTATAGGTAAATTATGATATATTTGCAATAATTGGAGTATGTAACTAAATATTAGTAATGAATTCAATCTAAATATAAAAAAAAATAAAATTATATAATAATTAATTAATATTTATTAGACAATGACACAATGCGAGAAAGTTTGAGTATGACACCTTTTGAATTTTTCAAAGTATGTAACTATAATTATTTAAAAAATCTAAACATAAAAATATGAAGTGAGTTAATAATAATTAATTAATATAGGTTAGAGACGTGTTGAATTGTGACATCTTTTGAATTTTTGTAAGTATGTAAATATAATTATTAACGAGTTTAATGTAAATATTGAAATATAAAATTAATTAATAATTACAATAATGAATAAATTGAACAGGGCATGGGTTGAAAATACATCCTTTCAATTTTTATAAATTTCGTGTAATACACGGGTGTTAAACTAGTGTGTGTGTGTGTGTGTGTGTCAAGTCAGCTAAATTAATCATAAATTAAATAAATTTTGTAAACTTAAAATTGATTAATTCTTAGCCATATAATTCATTTACTAATGTTATAAAAATGTATAACATAAGTAAGTAAAGATTTCATTATTATTATTCAATATTAGAGTTTCTCACTTCAAAAGTATTTATTTATATTATGAATTACATATTTAATTCATGTGAAGATTTATCATACATATCATGTTATTTAAAAACAAAATATATGGTTAGTTATGGACATAAAAGTAAGATTTTCTTACTATTATTTGGTTATATATTACAGTAAGGTTAGAATTGTAATTAAATATCACTTACCTTATAAAAAGTATTATTGCTACGAAGCAAATTGCTCCATATAGAATCACTCATATCATTTAACCTTTAACTCTTACATAATGTTTCATAAAAAACCATGGATATAAGCTTATTAAAATGATACATGTTAGCTTATTAATTTTGCAGGGAAGAATTTCAAATTTAGTCCCACAATTATAGGAGTTTCGAAAACTAGTTACACTCAAATGTAATTAACAAATTTTGGTCGATCAATTTATAATTTTGGTCAATTTAAGGACAATTCCTGCCGAGAGGTTTAATTTGGCCGGAATTAGGTTAAGATTTGGGGATTTTTCGATGATTTTATTTAATTATAAAAAAGAGAAAAATTAATCAACTATGTATAACTAATTAAATTTGAGAAAATACACATAAGATATTATAAAATTATTTATAATAAAATAAATAAATTATAGACTTTATGACTAAATTTTAATAATTTTAATCTGAAAATCAAAACTAAGAACTATCATAAAATAATAAAATAGATTTTTATCTAAAATTAATTTCCAAATAATAAACTGAAGAAAAGAAAACAAATTAAGATTAATTAATTTAATTTGAAAATTAAAACTAAGAACTATCATAAAATAATAAAATGGATTTTTATTTAAAACAATCTTCAAATAATAAACTGAAGAAAAGAAAACAAATTAAAAATAATGCTCCCAATTTGTAAGAATAATATTATATTGTCTTCTAGCTTCTAAAGAGAAAATTAATTTTCAACTTTTAACTTATAATCTCTTAAATCATGTTTCGTAAAAATCAATACATATGAGCTCTTCAAAACAATATTTTATTAGCTTCTAAGATTAAAAAAAATATGGTTCTTAATTTTTAGGTCTATATTATTTTTGTTCTCAAGAAAATCTTTTCAAACACTTGAAAGGTGATTCTTTATTACAACTACACACGAATATTTCTATTTGTTTCAAATACATATTAGAAAAAATTGGCCGGCACTCAGCACCTAAGGTGGGGTTCAATGCCTAACAAAAAGGGCTAAAAACATGTATGAAAAAAGAAATTGAGAAATCAAAAGGACAACAATTAATGCATGCATAGTAAAAGAAATAATCATCCGATGATGATTAATTTGATCCAATTGTGATTAATGAAGCTGCTCCTAAAACCAGCTTTTGTCATGCTGATCATCCCCGAAATCTCAGTTCGGGGGCATTTCAAGGTTAAATGATAACATTTGGAACCAAAATAAGATATCAAGGACGTCCGACTCTTGATTCTTGAAGTTGAATATTTGAAATATAAACTTGCTATATTAGGCGAACCTTATGCAGGAGAATTGAGTACAAATATTGTGGTTCAAATTTGACACCATTCGAAGTTTATTTAACTCCTTTTATTTCAAAAATAAAAGAGGCAGTTATACGCTTTTGAAAACTCAATAAAGATTTTGGGGCCAAGTGAAGTTGCATAAACTCTAAAAAAGCTCTTGGTGTTGAATTTATTGAATTTATATGTTAAATCACCTTATTTAGGGGTGAATTAATAATGAAAACGATGATGGTTTTAGGGATCCAACTAAATATATAAGGGACTAAAATTAAGTTTAAGAATATTAATTAGGTCTCAAAGTTTGTCTAATTCTTTTTTCTCTCCCCATACTTCATAATCCATATTACTGTCATCACTATCACTATCGCCCCCACCTCGCATGGCACACGACGTCATATCGCCGAAAATGATCCCTAACCATCAACGCTTTTGACCACTGTTGGCCGAAAAAGGACAAAATGGACGCAAACACAATGCACACACGCAGGGTCACAATCACAATTATTACGCCATAGATTTGAAAATTTAAATTTGTAGTTTTGTAGATTAAAAGAATAAGAATTCAACGATTGTGCCCAGATAAAATTTGACATATAGACGGAGTAACGAACATCAAAAGTTAATATTTCTAAATTTTTTAAACTTAATTTGACGGCGATTGGAAGGTCAAATCAAAAGGCCGACATCGGCTTTGTAATGAGTGTGGCGAGGCAAGTCAACGGGTACCGTTAAATTTTGTTGAACTTCACCACCGGCGAGAGGTGGCCGATGGCGGCTACAAAATTATAAATAAATAAAAAATAAAAATCGTTGCTAGCTTTTTGTTACGGTCAAATTAATTAAAAAGGCCCGGATGCAAAAACATTGCTCTCGGGTATTTTAAAACAAATTGAGTTCATTTTCTAAAATATGATGATATTTTTGTCTTTTTGAGTTAGTTGGAGTCCCTTTTAAGTTTGTTTTGTATTGGGTAGTGCACACCAAAAAATATTGAAAAAATGTCAGAAAGTACTGTCTTTTTTCTTTATTTCCCATTTTTATTTGTGGTTAATTATTTTTACATTTTTAGCATTATTTCTTCTTTTCATACGTTTTTGGTTAGAAATAATTCCACTATTACTAGACATTAGTTAGAATTAAGGTTACTTATTTTTAGAATATATAAAATTTATTTTAAGGTAAATTAATTAGTTTTAATAACCCTCCCACAATCACCGCTACCCATCACCGCTATCCTCTGTAATCCTTTCAAATTCCAACCTCAATTGCACACATATCAGACCTTCCATCTCCCGAAGCARTTATCAAGAACAAATCTTATTGTAATTGATTCGTTGATCAATAATCTCAACGAATTCAGATCTCATATGCGCATCAAAGTGCAGATCTCATACATGCAAACTTCAGATCTCATATATGCAGCAGTCCGGTGACTTGAATAAGGCGGCATCAACGGCGGTGTGTTCTGAATTGACAGCGGCTATGAGGCGGCCTCGATATCAGATGCAGATTTTTTCGGGGAATTAATCCTTTCTCGTCAATCCGCTTCAATATCAGACGCATGTTTTTTCGTCTCAGCATAACTAAATACATTTTGAATAATAATGATCAGCGTTCTAGCTCAGGATTTTTTTTTCCTGCTACCCATATTATCAAAATTATCATCTCTCTCTCTATCTATCTTTTTTTTTTAATTTGTGTTTATGTATTTATTCTTATTATTCTGCGTGTTTTTGTGTGTGTGAATCTACAGGAGCGTCTGTTGGGCGCGGCGCTGGGCAGCATCTTAACTGGAGTGGTGGTTTTTGAGCAACGAAAAAGCATCTACAGATCCATTTCTCATTCTGAATTTCAGGTTTTTTGGATTGTTGATTATATTTTTGATTTTTGATTATCTCCCATGGGGTTGTTATTGTTTTACTCGTGTGTGTATTTTACGATAGGGTTAATTGATTGTGTCGATATTGCTACTGAAAAGCTAATTAGGATGCTAAAAGATTTACCGTCAATTCGACTATTAGCCTTAGTTTGGATGTCGTACCTTTCAGTTTGTGTAGGGCACGTTTGAATAAAGTTGTGAGTATTGAAGTTTGAGAATCAAATTGAAACGGAGAGTGGAGTTTTTGATTTTTTTTTTTATTTTTGATGTTTTTTATTTTATTTATTTTTCTGGTAAGTGTTTTGTTGGATATAGTAGAATGGCTCTGGAGAATGAGCTGAGGATTTGGACAATTTTTTATAAATGTTATTGAATGAAATTTCATATTATATAAACATTTCTATATTGGTTTCATTCACGATTAAAAGCTCTGATATTGATGTATACATAACAGAGGTAATTGATCAAAACCAAAATGAAAACATTTGGGGGAATGATCTTATTTTCACTGGCATAATGCTGAAATGTAAGTTCGTAGACCATATGCAACTAATTACTTTTTTTATATATGCTGTATGAGGTTATGATCTTTTTACTGTCATACTTTTTTAACTGGACGGTAGGTATTCATCCAAAGACTGCCTTTAGTGCAGGTATATTTTACATTGGGTCATGTTACTGTCAATCTTTTTTAAGAGTCTTTTTACTGTTAAACAGAAAACGGAGGAAGACAAATAAAAGAAGAGAAAGTTGTCATCATCTATGCATTTTATACTCCCTCTGCTTTAGAAGTTTAAATTTTGATTTAAATTAATTGTTTATGATTTGTCTATCATATCAGTATGAAGTCAGCCAATGTGAACATGTAGTTTACACACTGAGTATATGAGTTGTTTATAACTTGTATACTAAAGTGGTAGGACCTTTTTTTTTTGGCTGTTTTATTGTTGTGTGTACAAACTTATAAATTCATAGTCTGGGGTTTAATTGGTTATGATTAGAAGTTTGAACAATATTAACATCCATTTTGCACATTCAGTAGATATTTTTCTCACTGTTGGTGATAAAAGTTGTCCAACTTGAGTTCATGAATCGATTCAAAAATCTCATTTGTATTTACCGATTTATTACTACGACTCGTTGGGATTATAGTCATTAGATTAAAATCTAGAGATAATAGTTTTTGAAATATTAAGTATCTTGTCTGTAACATTAATTTTAAATTTCAAATCATATTGGTGATGTATTATTATATTATTAGTGTAACATTCCGTGCATTTCACATATTATTTAATTTTAATTCTGATAAACTTATTTGCAAAATATATTTTTTCTTCACATTGTCCTTCAAGTTCTAAAATAATTTGAGTCTTATGTTATATTACGTGAAATTGTTTCACCCGGGTCATATTTGATCGATTAGACATTGATCACTTTCAATGCTACATAATTTAAAATACTAAAAAAAAAATGAAATCTATATTCACTACGGCTATGTCTTGGAGTAGGGAAATAAAATCTATACGGACCTCAACATTATATATATAGAAATTAAAGTCCCAGGGTACGTAGTGACACAAATTAATTCAATTTCTACGACAATCAATCAATGTATTCAGAAATTCATGTCTCTTTATACTACCATTAATACAAAAAAAAAAAAAAGG